>JACJUY010000122.1:272343-298036 GCA_014220935.1 Platorchestia sp. MABIK | reverse complement strand
CATCTTGGTTCTGTATTGCGACAATAGTGCTAGAGACAGCGAAGATCGATTGCGGCCACTAGCGATTTGGGGCCATGAGATAATACTTGCGATTCTGCAATGCATTTTGCCACGGAACAGAAAATTTGATTAGTTGTTAGAACTGTATAACCATTCACTGTAGTTCAATGCCGCTCAGTGGAGTTAACTGACGCAATTACTGCAGGGACACAAGCAGCCACGTTGCAAAAAATTGCGTTAAAGTATTTATCGCTGCATTTCTGATATTGCATCGAACTGCTGTAATACTGTACCGATTTCTATTACGGTAGAGACACGTAAAATCTTTCCTGGAAATGAGAGGCAGAAATTCAATGCATTCTTTATTCAGCTTTTCTTGTGACATTTACACCTTGTGATTTTAGTATTCCTCTAATTTCAGCAAGGAAATTTTTATCATCATAGAAGAGCACTCAAATCCTCCTATTTTGATTTTTTTTCTCTATTTTCTCTTACATTTATCCAGAAATGCCCCTCCGAGAAGTAGTTCCAAAATGCTGGCTAATACAATGAAATTGTCTAATTTAGTTTGTGACGAAGGTGTAACAAATTAATGCCATTGCTGGAGTTAATTAATAGCAAATTTTATTTCACAGCTCGTCTCAAGCAGCGTCGAGTGATAATTTCGTATTTAATGCATAACGCTCAGAGTTCTCGTTCTTTCGAAGGACCATCACTTGAGGTTTGTAAAATACAGCGAACCTATTTCCTGAGGAATGATGTCGCTAGTCCAGCCAAGCTGAAAATATTTGACTTCAATGTTCAAAATGTCGTGAAATAGTTGACCTCTTGTTGACACTGCCCAATCGATGATAAACAGCCATGAAAATGTGCTGAGTGCTGAGTGTTCGATCGTTCGCTTTATAATACAGTAAGTTTCAGTTCTCATCTCTTCTGCGTTGGTCGTCGTGAAGCTAGGAAAAAATGAACGTACCGTGTTGGAGTGAGTGTTGCTGAAAGCTGGGGGCTGTTGCAATACACCAATGTGATTTAAATGTGCATCCTGGGAAACTTTACAAACGTTAGAGATGCGAGATGTGAGGGAATAGTTCTGAAATAGCTTAAATTGATATTCTCTCCCTTTCTTTTCGTATTGAATTCATGACTTCGCTCAATAATTACGATCAATGTTTTCAAGTATTTTTCAATATTTTAAGGTTTCTGGTTCAGTAAATAGATTAAATACGCTAAAAACTGCTATCCTGAAATCCGATTTTAAATAACCGGAAGTTTTAGTACGTTCCTATAGCGCCAAAAACATAATTGCGGATAAGCCGAAAGTCTTGCTACCAGGAATACAATTTTAAAATCAGTTTATAAAGAGTACTATCTTTTGAAATTAATATTGAGGTGATCTTCAACATCACATAAAATATCTTTGATTTCTTTGCGATTTTTTATTCTGAAATTTTAATTACAGAAACAGTAATCAGATTTGAATCGCTCAAGTAATTTTTTCTTCACTGAACCTCTGATTTTCCTGATCGCTGATGTTTGTGAACTTTGAACGGAATTAAATCTGCAATGTGGCATGTAAGCAGTTTTCTATCTCTTCATAAACCATATTTGCTTCATTTTGGCATCAAAATCCAGTTTCAGTCTTGTTCCCTGCAAATCAATTTTACCAGCGATGAAGTGTGCGCACATTTTTCAGAGTTCAGCTGACTCAATAAAATTCTGTTCTGACGTCTTTCAATGAAGAGTCATGGAAAATAGAATATGTTTAAAAAGCAATCCGTTAACGCGATTCGTGGATGTTGTTTTAGAACTTAGACTGCCTAGCTCAGCTTAGCTGGCTCGATTGCTCAGCATTCCGGAAGTTTGTTTGTGAAGTAAATCCTGACGAACAGAGTCGTGATCTTCACCCCTGCTTCGTAAGCTGCTCGTGCAAGAATTCTGAGCGTTGTGGATTTTTTTCATTCCGTAATGACTGTTGTTTGTCCCTACGTAATGCGTGTCTGTCATTTCTGGCCAACAATTGACTTCAAAATACAAAACGTGTTTCTTTCAGCAGGCATTTAAGTTTGCTTTGCGGTTGTTTCGAGCGATAATTTGGTTGAATTGGCTCATCGCCTTCAGTTGCTGTGCTCGGAATCGGTGCTGCGTCTTCAACGCATTTGAAAATTTTTTCTCATTATTTGATGGCTGCAATTCCGCGCTATGGTAGAACATTCTTGCGAAAGTTACCAGTGTACGAAAAGCTGTTTCAAATTTTGGTGTTCATGCTCAATTATTTGATATAAATTTCCTGTCTAAAGAAGGCAATGAAACAGTTTCTTCCACTGAGTTACTTCTAGTTAAATTTAGAACCATATTTTATTACCCGGCCAATTTAATTTCAGTTTAACCCATAAGTGAAGAAAGAAAGAATATTACTCCAAAGAATATTGTGGAAAATTAGTCAGTGTTTCATGAGACCTACAGATCATACTGTACATCAGCGGAAACTCTCATAAGATTGTCTTGCGAGATTTTTTTTATCGTACGACGATTAGCACTGGTGATATATGATAAGATTCGATTTTTCTTCGATCACCTGCATAATACATATATTTTTTATTTTTCTATTAATGCCGGCAAGCTTTGTGTTCTCCACCTTCCAACTGCTTTAAGAGTATTTCTCCATTTAAAGATGAGTGTGTTGTCTATACACCTGTATATGAAGTTTCATTATTTTAGTTTATGTTGAAAATTACTATTTTGTAACAATAACAAATGGAGTTCATATGTATATGAAATCGCAAAAAATTTAAAAAATGAACGGGTGTACGTCATTATCGAGTAGCTTTCCGTCGTTTTCACTTCCCGAACAATGTAAGTAATATTTTTGCAGTCTAGGCTAGAGCTGTAAAGCATTTAAGTACACGAGGCTCTTCTAAAGTAAATATTTCGTGTGTTTTATTCTCCTGCACCCTCGCTAAGATGCAATAAATTTCATAATTATTGCAGTTGCCTTCGTTTGTGCCTCACGAATTCATGTAAAGCTTCAACTGCATTGCATCTTGAATGTCCCATTGAGATAACGAAGACGCGCCTCACTTAAATCCTTGGAAATACTCTTGAGCTGATAACAGTCTAAACATGATTGCGCCGTGAAATCTTAATCAGGGATCAGAGTTATTCACTTTTGATCCAACCCAGCAGGGGTCTCGTTCTGCGACTTCTTTACCACTCGAGCGAAGCGATTGTGCGAGCGTTTTGTGCGGGCAAAGGCTGAGTTGTGAAATGAATTGCTGATCGTTATTCAATGCGCGTTATAGGACGTGTGCTTAGCTATTCTTGGTAACAGCCGTGTTGCGTAACTTACGGTTATAAGGAAGATTTGTTTTCGCTCTGTCATTTTATTTCCAGGGAACGATGCTAAATTATTATTGTGCATCTTATTCTGCTAAGGAGAGGTACAGAATTTGGAGATGGTCATTTTCAAAAAGTACGGTGCATTTCTTTTCAATAGAAGCTCATCACAATTAATAAATTAAAGTGTACGATCCTGAAACTCGCAAAAAATCAGCACCAAATTCATGTCTTTCTCGACGCAGGAGCCACGTCAGGGCACTGGACACAGTAATGGGAATTGATGGCCTCTATTTCTTTCATTGAGTTGGTGTGTTGGCAGCTGATCGGAAGGCCTTTAAGAAGCAGGAGTGCATGGTGCGCGAGCATCCTGAGCGACCCAGGCCAGGTCAAGGGTATCGGGGCACGGCAGGGCTACTCTCACGCGCCGCACTGCAGCAGCGGCGCGTGTGTGCCGGCGCTACTCTGCCCTTCTCTGACTCATGCAGCGCCCTCCTCCTCCTCCTGCCTGCTGGGGCGCCACGGCCTCCTGACGCCAGCGGCGCTCCACGCAGCCTCGGCTCTGCTGCGGCAGTCGCAACTTACACTGCTCTGTCGTTACTGATGAGCTTGACATGTTATGGCACGTTCTATTCCTATACTTTCATTTTAGATCTCGTGCAGTCACGTGCTTACATACGCTATTATTTATAGTATTCCCTATTTTTGTGACTGGTTGATGTGAGAGAGCGCGCGTGTAGACTTCGATTGGTGTAGCGTTCTAAATGAAATATTCCTCGAGTCAATAGATGCTCGTTAGTTCTACGAACAATGGAAGACGGTATATTTTCTTGTCTTCAGAAGAAATATGGTCTACGGTCTACGGTGTCGTGTTTATGCGGTAAAAAGTCTTAATCCTGTGCTGTGAGCCTCTCTGTGAGTTCCATTATTCATGATATTTACCTGCTCTGAGAAGCTCGTAAACACGCGGACTTTCGGCGTTCCTTAATTATTACTGGTTGGTTAACTGCGTTTGAAATTTTGTCAAGAACCGCACTGGCCATTTTCAACTGAGAAGAAGAGCTTACATACTCTTTCCTGGGTTTGAGCGTTTAAAAAATCGTGTCTTTCGCAGCGCCCGAGGCTCGCTGAGTGGCTCGTGTGTCAGCTCGCGAGCCCTACAACATGACCCTAATGTGTGTTGTTTATGCAGCCTTGTCGGACCAGCCACGAGAGGGCAACTCTCGGCTGTCCCGGGACCCCGGCCCTCTTACAGCCACACGACTTTCATCCGATATTAGCGTGGTGTTCTTTGAAAATTATACAGCATGTATAGTTTTATTAGCTGGAACATATTTATAGCGTGATGGTGTGTCACGCAGAATGTGATTTAATTTTGTCCACATTACAACTTCATTCGAGGAATCGCCTAATGTAGATCATTTAAACATTTTACTAGAATGAACTATTGAATTTGTTAAGCAGCACCAAATAAAAATGGAGTGGAGTTTTTAAATTTTGATATAGAGCGTTTTCCATGCTGGTGAAATGATATTATTTCCAGGAACACAGCATTATTAAACTTGCGAGGAAATAAAGTCGTTATTGGGATCTACAGCACGGTGGCTGGATAGAAAACACATTATTCCAAAGAGTGGAATTTATACACTGGTAACTCTGATTGAGTTTTACACTAAAACGACCTCTCAATGGTATTTTTTTGCAATCCTACATTCATTACACTAGGGGATCTTCGTTGTGATGTTGATAGTTATCTCCTGTTATCTTACTATGCACATCTTTTGCAATGAAACGGAAAATTCGGAGCCGAATATGGATTCAATTTCAACGAAAGTTGACGGGAACCTGAGTTAATTCCACCGCGCTGACTTATCGCAATCTTTCTAACTTCACGATAAGAAGTTTGAACGATAGATTGATGTTTCATCCGAGACGTACGTAGCTTCTTCAGTCGCGTAGAGGTGAGCGTGTTCTCGATTTCATGCATGTTTGAAGGCTGACGTTACCAAGCTCTGAATTTCTATACCATCATGTTTACTGATTATCAGAGACTCATAAACATGCTGTCCGCAGCTGCCCTCCAGAAAATAGCGAAAACACTTGTTGCATTTCGAGATGCGCGCTCTCACCTCAGTCGAGATTCTCGTACCGATTGAAAAACGGGCCTTGCGTGGGGAGCCTCTCATGGCACTCAAGTAATGTTTATTGTATTAGAAAAAAATTAAATTTGAAACCGAATTTCACTTTTCCCTAATTTTCCTTCTAAGATTCTGAGTAGTTAAGCTTTTCTCTAAGGCCACGGATATGCATGTGTGTCATTCCACTCCAAGAAAACGATACAGTGATTTCTAGAATACGCATTGAATCATTGGAGATGCGACTGTTTATTGACGTCTCATAAATTGTGTCCATTATGCTTGATATACGATGAAGCGATAGTTCTGCAAAAATAGAAATCAAGGCAGGGAGGTTTGCCATGAATCTCGTTTTCCAGTTTAAATTTTACGAGCAATTCAAACACATTTAATGGCTTTGAATATTTTTTATCTTTGAATTTCACATATTTGATTCGATAACTAAGAAATGATTTTGTCATGTGATCTACATCCTTTAATTTTGTTTTATGAATTTCTCGACATGAAAACAAAGGAATTATCATTTCATAGGCATCCCACAAATAATCAGGAGTTGTTATTGTAACTGCTGTAAGAAACGAGCATTGCTTATAACAGTTTCTGGTCTGACCGCCAATTTTAACTAGCACAAAATTTCCATTTAAACTGAATTGTGTTTGGTGCTTAGTACTCTTATATGGTCATAAAAATGTGTTGCCCATTGAAAACGCCGTTCAATCGAAAAAGGTTACATTTGTAACAGATTTGTGAACGGTTGTCATTATTTATCACATAGAATCCATCAAAATTTCTTATAAATTGATTGAAGAAGCACAGCTTCATTTCATTTAGACTCGATAAAAGTACATCAGTGCATTACAAAGTAAAATGAATTTCAAACAGATAACATCAATCACAATACTGTAATGTAACTCATGAGAGCAAGTTTATATCACAGTAGCCGAGTTTTTATCATAAAATTGCTGATTTACACCGTAGTAATCAAGTTATCTTTCTAGTTCATGAAGCAGCAAAGACTTCTGGTGAATTTCATTTGCAATTTACTAGGACCCATACTTGAGCGTGCGTCGCTGTGCGTGGCACCGAGAAGTTACGCGTCAACTCCCGGCTGTTTTTAAGCCGTAGTCATCCAGTTGTTTTTATAAGGAAGCCCCTGGGGTGTCACGGACTCGCCCTCTGTTACGCCCGTCTTTCAGCGCGGCTCCTCGACAGCTCACACTTGTTTGTCCTCGGACCGGGTTTTCCCACAATTTACAGTGTCGTAGTGGTACAGTTGTTAGCGTAAACTCTCCTAAGTCGACTTGGCTACGGTAGATTTGTGCTATAGCACGTAGCTTGGCCTAATCGACTTAGTAGTCTCTGTACCGCTGCGACGACGTAAATTGTGGGAAAATCTGGCCCTTGGTCAGGTGCTCGACAGGAGATCTGAAGGTTCGCCTTGCTAAATGAGTACGTTGCAAAAGCGTAGAATGCTGCCTACATCGTTTGCTTTCTTTGTTAAGCTTGAATAATAATTACTGGCCGCTAAAAAGTTAGATGTTTTCGCTCACTTTTTGGCTGACTCGAATGAAGTCACAAAATATTTTTAATCTTATAATTGGCCTGCGTAAATTTTATTTCAAAACCGTGTATTTTAGCTATAGTACTGTCGTCCAGTATCCATTAATTTCAGAGTTGGGCGTTGAAAAATTAATTTGAAATTTCAATGAAATGACTGAAAACACTTTAGTGTTTATTTTTACTGTGAAAAAACATGAATTTTTCCAGTAGCAACCATATTTCCCTGCATCGAGATGTACGGTACTTAATTGGCAAAACTACACCATAAAGTTTGTAAAATGACTTATAATTCTTCATTCGTATTCTATAAATAGGAAACAAGAAACAGACACTCATTTAAAAACTGATGGAAGGCTGCGCTCAGTATGCTGCTGTCACTTCATAAATTTCAATAAAAAGGAGAGATGATTTTTGTTCTCTCTATTCCTGCTCGACCAGTGCCCTGCCCCCCGAGCTGAAGGGTAGCTGTGAAGGTCGGCCTGTCCGGAAAATGCGCATCTTGCTCACCTAATGCGCGTTTTATGGGCGTTTCTGAGCACAAATCAGTTAAGAAACGTAGAACGCGACCTTTTAAAAAAAAAGCGTAGACTGGTCGTGGGCACTACTGACGGCACATCTGGTTATCAGGAGCGGGTGATCGGTGATGGGAAGTAGGTGTGAAGGAGTCAGGTTGGAGGGTGCACGGCCGGGGCTGAGGGAGGCGGCGCGACGCGCTCATGAGTCATTGCGGCCGCCGAGTGTGTTGACCCAGAGACCGGGTCGACTGCTGGAACATCTCTGCTACTCTTCGACTCGAACGCAGCAGCTGCTCCGATGTCGGCCTAAGTTCTCTTCTGGGTTGGCGTGAGCTAAGGTTGTGCTTACTGTGGCTCCTCAGATGCAAAAAATGTAAACTATTTATATGAAATTATGGAACATTGACGGTATGGAAGGACTGGTTCCTTACAACGGTTTTTCGACTGGGGTCTGAAAGCTCGAACAGCTGATGCTCCTTCGCCGTTGTGCCTCGCTTGAGGCCTTCAAGGGAGCACCTGGTTAGGGGCGCTGATTGAGGGATAACATCTGTGCCGTGCTCAAGTGCATGCTTTCGCAACAGCTATAAATGCATTCAACTTGGAGTGACTCGCGCGATATAATAGCAACAAAGCGGGAAATGAGAAGCAATGATTGAACATAATGTAAAGTCAAGTTGTGTGAATGTGCAACGTGCACATCCCGCAAGTAATGCTGTTTGTTACTGTTTCAGAATGGCAAGTTCCACTAAAATCTACTCTAACAGTAATTGACATTTACGATCACTAAAAGCAATATCCTCCCCGAGAACCGACGCTTTTGTGTGTGCATTATTATTATCTCACGAAGCTTAAGGCACGAGCATTCATTAACAATGTTTAGCTTTGGTTTGTCAGGCTTTGGATCCGGTCACTCGTTTTTATCTCCTTTTGAAGAGATAGCGGCAATACTTAGCTTAAGAATTCTTTTAAAAACATCCCTCAGCTGTTACCTGCTTTGATGCAGTGATGCATCCTGAGTTGCAGGATCTGTGAACACCTGTCTATGCAGTAATATTTTCAAGGTGTTATCTCATCTCTCGTTAATATTTAGTGAGAGACAGCATTGTATTGAGTTTTATTCTGAGACACACTACGGAATACATTAAGACGCCTGTGTGAAATTATGAATTAACCCGATGTTAACTATATATATGAACGAAAGTATGCTTCTGCCTGTTTGCTATATTAAATTTTTCGAAAGTTAATGACACTGATATAATGTATGAAACTCAGCGCTTCAAAATGCTGATAGAACATGTTTACCTTTGACCTGTATTTACAGTGAAGCTTGAACCTTTCGATGGAGCCCTAAGATAATTTTTCATGCAGCATTGTGTGCATTTGCTACTCTTTTTCTCCGCATTATTTTCTCGGCAGCAGTGTACTCTGTGTCAGTCGTAACTCAGCGTACCCTGCAGATATTGGAGGGCCCGGAAATTGGATACCTGATGGGTCATTAATGGGAGATTTGAGTGAAACCTGAGCGTTCGTTGGGGCTCTAAGACCAGCAAATGTGAGGATCATCCTTGACACAGGCACTCAGGGAAAAAATTGCTTTGAATCAAAGTCTTCCTTGTTGCAAGTGACGTCCCTAATTGCTCGCTTATATATTGGGTAAATTCTCTACTTGTCCTAATGGTTGACGTATCAGTTCCTGCTTAAGTGCAGTAGCGTGCTGTGCGCCCCAGGGCTCTTTCTGACTCGAGATATTTCTTTCGGCGAAGCGAAATTTCATTTCCAGCCTTGAAATTGAACTGAAGTTGCACTTAGTGCAGATGATGAATGAGTCCAAGTAATTTGCTTGCTGTTATTGTTGCAACAGAATAGATATTTGTTTGGTCACACTCACACGATCGATAGCTGAGTCTGCCATCTCAATGGATTAGTCTTGGAGAATGCAAGTACGTTGCACAATACTGCATACATTATTTAGTGAAGTATTTTGATATGCTTAAAGATGCGCGAAGAATGTGTTGACGAATTCAATTGAGTAAATGAGAATTAACGTTACAAAAACTGAATGAAAAAATACGTAAAACTCGTTTCTAAGTTTGCGTTTAAATTAATGGAAGCGTTGTATTTGCTCCAACATTTTTCTCGTTCCGTTAAAGCCTTCAGAAGTTGCGGTCGTTCCGGAAATTCCTAAATCAAGAGGGCTTCATCGCGAAGCTCTCAACTCTATATGCTCACTGTTGCCTTTGCTTTCACATAAACTAAGGTATTCTAGAAACGATCTTAGATGATTCGAAATCGTTTGCATGGCGCCGTGTTTTTTTTATAATCTCTGTTTCTTGCGGGTTTAGTCAATGAAAGTTTTTCCCTTGACTCGCGAGATCGACGGTATGAATGAGTGCATGTCGAGGGCTGTTGACTGAAGTGAATGACTTTGTACTGGCACACCGATTGCAAAAACTAGTCGACGTCGTGCGAGTGTGCTGCTTGTGCGGAAACAAATTTACCAGAACTCTCTGATGATGGTGGTGGCTTGTTATGTTTATCTTCCTTTGACTGCTGAATAAAATTGTACAAGTCATGCGCGTGCACTTCCCAGTGCCACGCTGTTTGCACCGTCACCAACAGAGACTGGACGCAGCAGAAAATCCTTGGCCAATATCGTGATGATCAAGTAAAATCAGTGAGCAGTAACGTGCTCCATTCAACACGAACAACTGCTGCTGGTTGCGGGGGTAAAAACTTGCGCAGAAGCGAGCACCCGCACCCAGGTGCGCGGTGGGTGCAAAAACTCGGCCTCATGCGCAGCCTCCAGCGCTGCTGCTGCTCCGTGAGGGGCCTCGTCATCAGGTGGCCAAATGGAATCAAATGATTCAATAGATTTTAGCGTTTAGCTTTGCTCTTTTGGTGCTAGCATGGGGTAAGGGTTTCTCAGTGTTCGTTCGAATTGTTTGGAAGTTTTGTCAATATTTTGATTCGCAACGCTTTAGTTCACGAACTACACGAGTGTCTACACGTCAACATATTGAGTTTTTACGTAGGAAATCAGATCTAGGAGTAGTGCAGCAGTTGTTTGTCGCTGTCACTTGGGTATTTATGAAATCCTTTAGAATGTTTTTTTTTCGATAGATCTCTAGAGGGGGTTCTTTATTCTTAGGCGCAGTAAAGAAGCAAAATTATTTTGTCGTCGTAACTTATAAAAAAGCTTTGCTGTGCCTGGTATTTTGCGCGAGAGTTGCATTTCGAAATATCAGTGCATAAAGTCACCCTCATAACAGCCCATGCTCTCCCTACATGGCATTACCGAATTTTAGCTGCGTTAATTTATCGCTACCATCGTACGAGAGCCCATGCATGTTGTACATGCTGCTTGTGCTGCGCAAAAGTGAAACTGTAGGCCTCTGTTCGATTGTGGACCTTTCTCGTTCCAGTACAAAAACAAAGCATTCATTTAATTTGTGCTTTCATTTGGAATTTAATAAATCTTTCTGCTCGTCATTCTTTAAAATCAATGGGAAACTCTAGTTTCAGTGTGCTGAAAATTGTATTCTAGTTTTCTTTTAGATTTTTGTTATTAGTGGACAAAGTGACCGCACCTTTTTTCTTGTTTCCTTATGTTGCCACCAATTTCTTGGTAAAGTTTGCTTCATGCAGTAATTTGCTGAGTAGTTTTAGAAGTGGGGATTTACCTTTAAAAATTCCTAATACTAGCTAAATTCTGTTCCCTGTTATTTTCAGCCATGTCTGTAGGGTGGGGGTTATTGAATTTGTCACGCTCACACATTACCAACTAATATCGAACACTTTCTTAGGGATTGTTACTGTGGATAATAGGGATAATTTTTAGATGTCTATTTCATTGATAGTACAGAATTAATTCCCGAGTACAGCCCATGATCAGATCACAGAAGTAACTGATCCTTTTCAAACCTGTGCGTCGCGTCAGCAATCTTCCAATTGTAGACTCATCGCATCCTCACTCGAAGAAAATTCCGAAATATGAGAAAATTTCTGTATATTAATTATATTAAGTAACCAATACTCTAGCTGGAAGTATGCTAAAAGTAAACCCGTAATTTCCTAACATCGATTAAAAACAATTTGATGGACAGTCTTATAAAGAATTAAAGAAGCGTGCTTGTTGCAAGTAGCAAATGATTTCTACAGACATCTTCGTTTATAAGTTTTGAAAAAAAGACAAACTAAAAGTAGTATCTATATATTCTAAAACACTTGATCTGTTGCTAATGGTATTGAAAGTAAGATTTCCTGGGTAAAAATAGGTCAGCTGTTCTAAGGTAATCATTTTGTTTCTTCTTTGCATGGCATCAACCTGAGCTGGAGTTCCGTGTCTGGAAAACTCGATGATTCTTTATGTTAAATGAAAACTTCAGCTCTCATGAAACATTTAAATGCAAATTTAGTTGAGACAAATTGGTTCCATTTGACTAAGTAGGTCCAACAAAGTAGTCTATTCAACCGCATACAATGTATAATATTGTTATTGAGAAAGAATGAACAGCTGAACCTTATTTCAAGGCATTAATTCTAAAGAAAGCTTTTACAAGGAGGGTAATATTACTTATTAAAATTGAAAATATGAACACTTTTGTTGAGCATAAACGTAATATTAGATCAAAGCAAGTGACACAATTTTTCATGTATATGTTCAATAATTCATACACGTATGCGACTGTTAACGTATTCATCGATATTTTTCTTCGCACACATAGAGAATAAATGTTTATGTAGAACTTGTACTCAAATTTATACAGATTTATGTGTATGCCTGAGACCCGGAGACCTCCATCGACTCTTGGGACTGGTATCAGAGACTAAAATTTGTGAGTCTAACAAGTGAACCACCTCTTCTTCATTAGCAAATCGTACTCAATGTTATCGGTGAAAGTTTCGGCGATTGTCTTGACACTCTTGACTTCGTGTCAGCAGTTCCGCTTCATTTGAGGTGCAACCTTGGTGCCTTCAATGCTATTTTACACAATGATTTAATAATCTAATTCTGAGAGAATCGTTGTGTGATTACTGTGCTATCAAATACTAAACCGTCAGGAGCAAAACGTCACGCTGTGAAGCTTGATGGAACTTTGATGAGGCAGCCTGAGTATTCACCACACTGGAACTCCTGCCTGAATGATTTTTAATCTTTTCTAGGCAGTGAGGTTAGTTTTGTAACTTACGTTTTAAGATGTTCAATGGGCGCTATACGAATCTAGTAAATAATACAGAAGGATGCAGGACTCCGATGACTTGAATGTGCATCCAAACACTGACTAGTATGCGCTTATCAACTCATTCTAAATATGAAACGCAAATTTGTTATGGTTTTAAAACGCAGTTTAATTTCATGGCCAGAAGCAAAATAAAGCGACCATCGAAAACAATTTAATATCCATGCCCAATAGAAGTATGCTTCAATTTATCCTTTGAATTTAAGAAAAATGTTCATTGAAGCCTAAACGGACCCAGTTACTCATGGGAAATGTTAATGATTTAGTCTCGTGTACTTCATTTTCTGAGGAGAAAATATTCTAAAACTGAGTCTCACATTTTTATATTTCAAGATATCGAAAGATAATTGCGTTATGCTGAATTCCCGTGTTTTATATTCAGTTAGAAGAATTATTGAATAATTAATAATCGTAATGGAAATCACCATTGTCTATCAAAATGACTTTACAGTGTCAAGAAACTTGATATTTTTAGTCCCTCGAACGCTCAAGTAATAGAATTGAACACCGATGTAGCTAGCTCTTTTGGCCTCTTGACCGAACAGATCATAGGGCTGAGCCCCCACTCTACTTTTACGTCTTAGCTTCTTGACCGAACAAATAATTGTACTGATCCCCAGCCTACTGCGTGGTAGGTATCCTCACCTCTGCACTGCAGAAAAACTTGTACTGTTATAAGGTTACATTTTTTTGCTTCTTTCAAGCAGCCCTGTACTTAGGTTCAGAAAGTGAACTGTGGCACGGTAATTACTGTTCCGGTCGAAGGTGCTTGATACACTCACTCACGTGCCTCTTCGATACGATGGTGAAGGGGCTCTGCTGCGTCCATCATCTCGTAAGACGTTCGTCAAGTGGTCTCATTTCCTTCAGTAGGGATCTCAGCACCCGAGTTTCCTGTTTTCGCGAGAATTTTGGCCTGTTTGCCTGCGTGTTTGTTAGCAACGGTTCGTTAAACGTAGCAATTAAGAAATTAGTTTAAAATGAGACGGCCATGACATTTCGATGCTTCTTCTGTGTACGAGCTATTATTGCGTTGTTCGCTCTGCCACTGAAGTAAATAAACAGATTTCTTCCAACTTCAAGGCTTTAATCTCAAGGATTTCTTCATTGGACTGGACGTGAGCCTGGTGTGGTTGATGTGCAGCGTGCGATATGCTGGGTGCGCGTGAAAGCTCACTTTGTGAAGTCCGGTCCTGCCCTATCTGACATATGCACCTAGCGTCCATCCGACTCTTACTGCCCCCACAACTGACAAGTGTCTCGTTAAGGCCCGACCTGACTGTCTCTTCTGCATTCTTGACCTCGGTGGTATTTGATAATCTTATTGTGATCTCAAGTTGTTTTGCCTGGACGATTTAAATAATATGGAACTTCTATGTGTTCACACTACTTTCTCACATGCATATAAACAGCTCTGGTACTTTTTTACCTTGTTAGCTTTGAGAAAAGATAATTAAAAACTAAAGGAATTCAAGGAGTGTAACGACCAATGTATGTTATTTACACATAATCCCAAAATAAAATACTCCGTCCGGTCGGAAATCGTTGGTCCATATCAATTTGGAAGTTGATCGAAAATATTTGCTCTAAAACATTTGTAAACTTTTTAGAAAGGATACTTACAAAACTACTAGTTGTAGTAAAAAAAATTATATAATTCAGTACGTGAAATTGATAAGGTATGAATATAGCGTAATAATAATATTTTTAGTAAGAAAAATAACAAAAGACACACTTTACATTGGACTTAAATACATGAAATTGATTATGCATTAACTGAAGAAACATACATATTTGCCTTTATCTCTACTCAATGCTTGTCAATTTATTTTTCAATATTTTTGAGATTTGAATTGAATTTTGAAGAATTCCTTTTCTTTCTAGTTTTACTTTCGATAGATGTTGAAGCCTAGCTGTAGTTGTTGCCCCGTCAGCCAAAACACTCTGATGCATTGACTGCTGCAAAGTAAGGAAAACGTTCAATATTGATCTCTGTAATTCTCAAAGCTATCTGTCACTGCTTCAATTAATTCATGAACATTACGTGGTGCTTTTTGATGTTGAAGGGCTTGGATTGAATTGAAATAGCTGAGGGGCTATATATCTCTCTAATCTTTTGCCTGTCTGTTAAATGTGCACTTTCTAATAGTACCATCTTTATTTGTCATATCCTGAGGGTATATTGAGAATTTTATATATTATTTGAAAAAGGAAAAAGACAAATTTTTTAACTTTCACTCTATTATTAATAAATGTTGACACAATTTGACACGAATAAAAAGTCGAAATTTACGTTCAATGCATTGTGCACGATCATCTGTGGTACTCAAAACACAAGTTCGTTCAAAGACACTAAAACGAGGGGCATTTTCTTCTTGTGTGTAGCGAATACTCGTATTTCCGAACGGAGGGAGTATGTAGTTTTCCCATCTCTAACACATTAAATTTCAGAAATGCTTAAAAAATAACTTGAGCCAAGATTGAAAAACAGTGCTGAAAATTAATCTTTGTAAACTTTTGAAGTCAACACTGTTTTAAGATGTGTTCTGAAAAAATATTTCAAAACATTCAAGTTACCGGGAGCTATTTTTCTGTGACTTTTGTGTCTTATTTATTCTTGTGACATCTTTTGTCAGCAGGCTTGAAAATAATCTTGTGCGGGGAGGTTGCTTTTAAACACGTCACTACGTTCAAGTACATATAGGGTAGTCAATAGCCTTTTGCTCTCTCCGATATCAGCCTGCGCGTGTTGTACTGGCAGTTCGTTGTCTGTCAAACGATGTCTGTGTGAGAGTTCGAGGCCTTCTTGCTTCGTTTAGCTATCGATTGTGTTAATAAAAATACTCACATATACTAGAAAATGAAAGCAGATCAAGGTGCGGCTCGAATTTTTTACTTGCTACTCGTTTGCGTCGAGTTTAAATACCCTGCTTAATATTACAGCAGAGCAATTTCGGTAGCAGAATTGCCCTAATTTTGAGTTCTCTCTTCGTTTCTTAAACTTGTTTGCGTTCAGGCCATTTTATCATTTTCCAAAGAAATATAACATTCTATTCATGAAAAATTTTTACTGTTCGTCATGACGATTGCTAGAGCAAAGTTTTTCTAACCAAATTCTCTAAATTTCTCAAACATCATGTGAAAAACAGGCAAATATAAGAACTTTGAACAGAAACAGGCCATCCCGGCAAGCATACTTGCCTCCTCTGTTCCTACAAAATATTTCCCCAAAATGGTATTGGATTAATTATTTCCACATGCGTGTACCTGAGATGGTGCATTTCATTGGCGAATGTGATGAACTAACCTTTGGTGTTTTTTTTCAGTCGAAGCAAAATAAAGAACTTAAAAGGTTAAACCTGAATATTTTCTCTATTTGAACATCAGGTAGTATTTATTATTATTTAAAAATAAAATTTGAATGTTCAGAATTTGTTCTATTGCTTGCAAGTTTTGTCTTGTGTCTTGTGCGTCCCTCTTATATTTCGTTTGGATGAATGAGCCCTCAAGATGAAATTTTAACAAATTACTCACGTGTTTATCACCAACACTTGTCGTCGTTTGTACAGACGACTTCACAAATATTTAGGCTATTTAAGGATGCATTTTCCAAATCTCTATATTTATGTACATCTTCGTTACTTCAAGCCAGAGTCTGAATATGACACTCTGATGCATCAAGATTAGTGGTACATCCAAACTGCTCTGTGTATGCTGTATCGACCATTTTTTGTGACATCGTGGTTTGTTGAAAATATCATTAGTATCGGCTTACTACCACGAGACGGCTTACTATTTGGGCAAGTAGTAGCTTCACCGAAAGTTTTTCTAACCATGTATTTTGGACTGGACTTGTACTTGTAATTTTGAGAGTTAAAAATTTCAAATCGAAGTGAATTCAGAATGAACCTAAAAATAGTGCTCACTCCAAAACATTCCAACTGCAAAGTGTTTTTTTGGGGTTTTGTATGGTTTTAAAAACTTGATAATCATGATAAATGAGACAACTTTACAGTAGAAGTATCTCACATTAATTGAAAAAATATGAGAAGAAATAATAACAGCAAGCAATTACTGGATGCTCTCGCTTTCATTAAATATTATTACTTGACTTGAACTGTATGCATGCTCATCAGGATTAACGAAGCTTTTGTCACAATCGTGCTAGAACGTTAACCGCCATATGGTAAACTTAAGTTCAATATTCAACTCAAATTTAAAGTTAATTGTAGCAAGCAATTCTGAAAATAGCCAACATTAACTGGATTGTGCCTTGATTTAGCTTTGATTACGGATTTATGCAAATTGCGCTTGTTACTACTGGTCGGTCAGCAGCTTTATGAAAATTTCCTCTGCGTACTGCGGGTGGCTTACATGGCGGTTAACGTTTCAAAGTTTTGTCATAATCGTATTGGCTAGGTGTGGCTGTGTTCTTCAATTTTAGTTCCTTCATTTGAGGTACTTCTGGCTGGTATTGCTGCAGTTTGTAATCGAATCTAAGTCTGAAGGATGATGCAAGTTCTTTAAGCAATTCAACGTTCGAGATTTGAATGCTATAAATTAAAATGCGCAGCTTACTGTGCCTCTAAGCACGCAAACCAGCATGTCAGGTTGTTGCGAACCTGACCCACAACATAAGCGAATCATTCGCACCACATGACGCGAGTGGTGCGACTCTGGAGTGCAGTGTATCGTAGCATCATGCACCTGCTCGACCGGTCCGAGTTATCGTGCTGGCTAATGGGTCTGGTGCGCTACTGGATGTGTTCTCCGCTGCTCTCCCGAGTGCATGTGCTGGGGTGCTCGCTACTCTGTGTGTCTGCCTGCATCTGACGAACGCTGTGCGTCTTCCTCATCTCGCTGACTCGATAGTCGATAGCCGAGTGTTAAAGATGGTGCCCTCACATAGTTGTGAAATAAAAGCTGTAGTTGTATTTTAAATTTATGGACGATTTATTTAATTCTAGCATGGTGATTTCGTTTCACAACACACAAATAATAAAGAAGTGCCTTGAAAATATGGGTGTCGGCTTTGTCTTTCGCGTTAGATGATGTATTCGATGGTCTTCAGATTTTTCATTTGAAAGATGTAGACCTATTTGCTTGTCACACTCACTTTTACTTTAACCTCAAAGCCGCTCTATAGTTCGCACAGCCGCCCTACAGAGTCCATTGCCCCACTCGCTCCTGTGCATCTGGCGATGCAGCGACCACTTGCCGTGCATAAGTGGCTCTTCAGTTCAGTATCAGAAAGCAGCGTTCTGTGGGTGAATTCAAGGCACATGTCGTTAGAAACCGCGAATTCACTGAAATATTGTTGCTATCGTGGAGGTATCGTCAAAATTTTTACTGTTCAGAATAATTTTTTAATGTCTGATTGTTATAATTTCCGTTAAAAACACTTGAGCTTTAAGAATTTCTCGCAGCTGCTGAAATACAGTAAAGCGCTGGCTAAAAGAATGACCCCAATGATTTCATGAATCAATTGTGTTGCGATTCGTTGAAAATTTCGTGAAGGACTTTCTTAGGTTCGATTACGTCATAATGCAAGAAGACCATTTGAGTTGAAGATTATATTTTGGCTTTCTCAAGCAGCTAAAGCCAAAATGCTGGTTTACTTCTACAACAATTTCGATCCTCGGAGTAACTAACTGCGCGCTAGCACGTTGAGTGCACAGGTTAAGAACCAAAGACACACGAAGGAAAGATCCAAATTTAAAAAGCTACGTGTTGTCTGAATGGAAGCACTCAAGACTACACTGTTGCTTCTACCAGTGCCTACATGAAAAATAAATTCATCGCATTAAAAACAATCAAAATCTTACAAAACTATTTCAAAATGAAAGCTTTCAACTCTTGAGACCTGCACGGGATGCGAAAGTAGTACTTTTCGTGGTAATATTTGATTCTGTTGGTAATTTTACCTGAAGGTTCGCATCCTCAATCATGCAATCAAAAAAATTCACAGCAATATATTATTTTAGCTGTAGAATTGTGAGTAATCTTTAGAAGCTGATTAGGCCCAAGGCTAATTTTCAATTCAAAGAGCACTCCTCAAGACCTCGACAGTTACATCGTACCAAGCTTATCGTGCGAACTTATAACTAAGTGTGTAGTATTACTTCACACGCCATCTCGAGTGTGGGAATAGCTTGCCAAAGAAAGAGCACCTCGGCAACTCGTTTCCAGTTGCGTCTGAATGACTACTTTACATTTGGATAGAGACCCTGCTACGTCAGAGTATTTGTAAGCAGCATCGTAAATTAAGCTTTTAGAGTCCAAGACGAAAGGATCTGGTGATGCCGCGCTGCCCGTCTAGCCCCTGCTCTGCACTGTAGCGCGGACATCGCTAATTGTTTTACTGACCGAGTCCCTTCATGCTTCGATGCCACCCAAGGACAGCACTCTCCTGCACACCACTGCCGTCTCTCAAAATGAAAGCTAAGACAAATTAACATTGGCTGTAAAAAGGACGCCTTATGTCAGTAGTAGTTCTTTTGTTCTTTGTGATGAATTCACTGAGACAAACTGGACACTTGGTCCTTGCGTTCACACTAAAATTGAACGCTCCAAGTTTACTGCGTAGACACGCTGTCTGAATAAATTAGATAAATTTCAAAGGTGTTGTGTGCCTTTAGATTTTCAATTTTTTCAGCTATTATGATACTTGAATTTATTGATCATTGTTCATTGATTAGTGACGCTAATGCTTTCAATATGACTGCTGAATAAATATCTTAGCATTTGCTCAACTAAATAATATAAATTGAAGGACCTAAAAGTTTTGTTCCGGCTTGAGAGTGTTTTACGCTTCACATAAAAATTGAACGATGTTTATAGGTTCATCCATTGAGAGATTCCATTTTCTACACTAGTTGATAGTGGAGCTCATTTCAAGTACAGTTTGTGTAATATTGAAATCTTGCATACAAAAACACATTTTTTATCTGTTAATGTGAGTTAGAAACCCATTGTATTCTAATTTATGCTCGTGTGTTCTTGAGAGAAATAGAGCGAGAGGCTCTTTAGCAAAGAAATCTTACGCATATCGTTACATTTTTTACACTTACTTATTAACGTTAAAATTGCTAGTCTTATTTTAGAGCTAGATAAGTCGCAGGAATAATGCAGCCAAGTTTCCTTTCACTAATGCCCAGTGAGAAAAAGAGACAGTGTTTCTAGTAGTAATCTGCATTTCATTGCCGTGATTGTAGTTTAGGATCGGTTCGGAGCAGTACATCGCATCAGTAGTTCTGGTTGGAGTGAACCGATCGTGGCCACTAGTAGTTCAGTGCGGTAAAAGCAGCTTGCTACTACATTACGTATTGTGTGGAACCTCAATTCCCTAATATTAGCCACAACAGATAATAGCCTCCCACTGCAGTTCAGTGTCGCTCAGTGGCGTTCATAGACAAAATTACTGCACTGGCGAAAGAAAACTGCTGTATGAGCGGACATGAGATTTGCGTTGCCATTGCCGAATCCCGCTATTGATACTGCGCCGATATTGCATTCGGATTTTGTCTAATTTGGATAGGGCAGCATTTTTTTAAAATGAAGTATAACTTAGGCATTTTTCATCCTTTTGTGAATTTTCCAATTTTCTCACTGTTGACCTAACGTCAATAGACCGTGCTTATGAACAGCTTTTGTTGGTTTGAACATATATAATTCATTTCTAACAGAACACATTAAAAATTTATCCCGAAGAGTTCTATCTGCGCGTTAAGAATGGATAGAGCTTCAACTACGATGAGACTGAAGTGCAAAAACTAACATGCTCTCAATTTATCCACACATGCACACCAACTTGCTACAGACGTGAGCCTGTCTTATTATCGACAGACTCGTGTACGGAGAGTGTAATTAGAGAACACCTGGCGATCAAGTGTTCCTGCGAAGCGATAAGACAAAGCCGGCCTTACTATGAAGTTTCCTGCATGCGGTGTTTTATTTTAAAGTATAAATGTATAAAATATATATGCACTCCGCTCTTCATTTGGTGCATTGCAAGAACAGCAATAGCTTACTGTCATCGGCCCGCATACATTCTCGTTTCAGAAACGTTGAAATTCAAATGGATTAGTCTTGGATTTGCATATTCTCTCGTAAGCTCGATATTTAGTTTACTGGGAAACTTGTACATGGGTATATGTACCTTTAACAGAGAATAAATCATGACTCATGAGGAATGCATGCAGTTGTAATTGATATTACAGAATGGTCAGTAACAGCGCGTCACATGCATCTCTGCCTCAATGGGACAGCTAGGAGTAGAATTCATAATTTGCGTCTCGGTTTGTACGACGCAAACATTTTTTATTGAGCTGTTCGACTGCTGTTACATTGGGAATCATGAATGGCCTGCAGCCGAGCCTGGCGGTGACTCACAGGTTTGGAATGTAAGGTAACTGCATCAATTGAAATAAGTATAGGTTTGCCTTGGACGGAACTGAAACTGGTAGAACTCAGGTGCCTTCCACGAGCCGACACTTGGGCTGCCAGGCTGGACAAAGCTTCTGTTATTTAGTTCTATCTTGTTTTGGTGCCTTGGGCGGTTTGCTGGAGCTATGCTCGCACGTAAAAGCCTATGCTTCTTGACAACTGGTTAGAAGCGAGGGCTGAATTATCACTGTCTGCAAATGCCAAGTACGTAAGACGGCAATTAAAAAGATATATTGTGGATCGTTTTAACACTTTGGTCACTTTTGAAAGTATTCAATTTTTATGAATTGAGATTACCATGTTCCGGTATTATCAGTAGTTTTGTGGTTGCCTATTTGTCATTTTAGTCTCGGACGATTAAATTCGTTGGGTGGTTGAGATGGGTTTGTCGAATTCGATTGTTGAGCATGCGCCACCGAAGTGGAATGAGATAACGTCATGCTGAAAGTAGCGGGATGGAACACAATGCTGTGATATTTTCTTGTGCAATAAATCGTCTTTGATGTACTCTGTGGCATTATACATGCACATATTTAATGCTGCAGTGTTGCGTAGCTGTAACAGCTTCACGATGCATGTAATTATTTGGGCGTTGCCTCTCCTAAAGCTAAATAGAATGCATTGCTCGGATATTATGCAGAGACATTTTCTTCTTTTGACTTGGCTTACTCCTGATTGGCTAGACCTAGAAGGTGATCGATCCACTGAGCTCTGGATCCTTTTTATGATGAAGCTACGCGAGTAAATATTGAAAATTATTCCTTGAGTATAGATCTTTTTCGCACTGAGGTCTCCCAAAACTCGATTGACACGAGTTTTGCCAAATGTTTACGAGTTTAGCGAGAATTTTTTTGACAATGTCACTGAGTTATTGTTTCTATGTAATAAAGCCGGCATTTTATTTTTCCTCTCTGAAGTACGAGAGAAAACTATTCCCTAGAAAACATTTGTTCTCGTTGTTCTCGTATGCCTCCTAATTTTTTTTCTGTGAATTTGAACCATATATATCAATAGCACATCAAGATTCTATTACCCAACTAATCATATTACTACTGGACAGGCTTCAAGTTAGTTGTGGGAAACTAATGAGATCCAATCTCTCACGCATCATAACTGTTGATTGCTGTACAATAGAATGCAGCAAAAAGATGAGCCCATGCTGACAGATCGCGTACGTGTTTGTGTGGGCGAGTTGCTGTGCTAGGATCAGAGCGTGGGCGACCAGCAAGCACGGCCAAGGACATTGTAGATTCTGGAACCTTACTGGATCTACCTCCGGCGAGACTGAGATAAGACTATTGTTGTGATTCGTTAAGCCTTTGCATTCTCATGTCTCCGCAAAATTTCATCATAAACTGTATTGCGAACAAAATAACTGCTTTTTGTCCCGGAAACTCGGGCTAATGGAGGGTTGTGAGACAAACCAACATGGAACGTGGCCGGAGCTATACGAAGCTTGAGTTGCCTCGAGCAGGAAATGGTTGATTGGATTGTCGGGAGCGGTGCGGATTACGGAGCCCCGAGACGTATATTCAGTTGCAGACTCGTGTGGAACCGTCTGCTGGAAAGAAATTTATGACTGATTTCTTCTTTTAAACCATCAATTGCAATAAGGATATTATTAATTGGTTTCATAACGCACAATTTGTGTTCACAGTGAAAAATATCACTTCTCGGTGGGAGAAGTTGTTATTTAGATAATTAAATTACTATCTAGTTAGTATGTTCCAGCCATATATTTCAGTTAGTGCTCGCTACACTTCGCAGAATATCACTTTTTACGTGCGCAGCAGAGAGTGTGAACAAATGCTGGGAAATGCTGTGTTTCATTCCTGAGTGTGAACAAATGCTGTGTTTCATTCCTAGGTTTTAGCAACACACCTGAGGCTACATCTCTACCCGTTACCATACTTCACGCCTGTACAATATGACGTCAGCTTCGCGTAGATCCGGAACTTGAATAAAAACTTATTTGGTCCTCAACTTCCTGTAGTGATTGACGCCCACAGTATTAAATAATTAGTTTTTTACTGCCCGTTTCGGAATGCCTGAACACGACCGCAATTACTGACGATGTGAGGTGAGTCGTGCGAACTTGTGCGTGGGAACAACGGAAGTCTGACGCCTGGAACTCTCTGTGGGTAGTTAATTCAAAACACGTTCAGTATAATAATCGAAATTGGTAACAGAGACCTACAATGTAGTTTACGTGAGCGAATTCTATTCTCATGTGTTAAATTTAGTCTGTTGTCAATATTTCGGACAAGCTTTGTACAGTAACTTCTAATACAAGCCGAAAACCCTGTGCTATTCGATGCATGTTTCAGAACAGTAATGTTATTTGCACAGAAAGACTTGTGAATCAAATGACAATATAATTGCTCCAATGTTTGGCTCAATCGTTTTCTCATGCAATTCACAGTCAGAAAGTATTGATATTATTTGAAATTCACGTGGTCGTAAGGCTGTCATGTGAGGAGTTTTCTTACTTCTCTCATTCAGATTGACTCAACGTACGCCTTGATACGTTTCAATTCCTATCGAAAATACCCAAGCACAAGTGTGAATGTCCTCCATTATTTTCAAATATGAGAGTTGGCAGTCTCACATTGTGCGCGGTGCTGCTGGGCTGGAAGGGAGCGAGGAGTGCGTCATGCGTGCGTCGGTGTGGGATTCAGAAGGCGTCACCCTGTCTGAGTCTCGCATGCTCCGCAGTGTGGGAGACGCACAAGCTCGCCGACGCGATCCAACTCATTAATTCCTACTCGTTTTAGTCACCCGACTCGTAGCTCCGGCTCCTCCGAGTCTGCGCCCTGCTCCCTAGCGTATGCTAAACCATCTGATATCTATGCGAGAAACTTAGTTCTGATTCGTGCAGAATATATTATTTATGGAAATAACTCCTCATTTGAGTGTTAGGTTGTCTCAGTGTCCGTGCTGTATCACGGTTCCGTAAATAAGTTTTTTATTTATGCACTTTTAGCACTGAAAATCAAGGGTTTATTTTAGCGAGAGGATTTGACTCAGAAAAAAGTACTTACCGAGTTTGGTGTCTTAGCCTAGTGGCCTATTCTATTCACAAATGCACTTACAATGGTGGGTCGTGAAGGATTATTTCTTGCTTCATGTAGTGAAAAATATGTTACTTCTTCACGATAATTTTGATTCGAAGGATTTTTTATTCGATCGTTTTAACGTTACGGCGTGTGAATAATGCTTATGACGTCTTTTCTT
Source organism: Platorchestia sp. MABIK (assembly GCA_014220935.1). Lineage (NCBI taxonomy): Eukaryota > Metazoa > Arthropoda > Malacostraca > Amphipoda > Talitridae > Platorchestia > Platorchestia sp. MABIK. The sequence continues at coordinate 273,574 of JACJUY010000122.1, read as the reverse complement.
CGTAATAATGAACGTGTAGTAGTTTTGGCTATGACTCTGAGTAATTACACTATGTTCATTTAATTCAATCTTCATCGTCGTGATCGTGCATTGAAACTATGATTATATTTTCAGACATTAACGAATCTTACACGTTGCCGTCGCAGAATTGATTGAGTTACATCCACACAGACGAGATCTTTTTCTGTGGTGAATCTCATCACACAGGAACCGCTGCTGAGTGAGCTCTGTCTGTCACCACCGCATGTGATCCGGTGCGAGCAGACTCGGCTATTTCTAAGGTGCTGAGCTATTTTGAAAGGTAAATGCAGAACCTTGTGATGAAACACAGTATTGTCGTTCCTGCCCATGGCTGTTCACGATTTCAATTTTCCATGCACTCTGATATTCTGTCAAAACGAATCATTTTGCGCCTGCTTGCTAGTATTTCTTAATCACGTAACGTGTGTCTTAAACAATCAATTAATTATAAATTCATTGGTATTTGCAGTGGCTTGATTCCGTAAACATTTGTGATAGTGCGTAGAGATTGGGCGTCGAAGTGCTTCACACTTCCGTGGAGAACGCTGAGTAACTGCCTGCTCATTCTTCTTGGCTAGGTCGGCACGATACAGCGGATCGCATATTCATGAAGTTTTAGCCTTTTGGGGATTTAATTTGAAAGAAATACTTAAGAACGTAATACGGGCCGGATCTTTCTTTGCGATAATTTTATTTTGGGATTAATCTCTTCATTTGACTTGTGAATCAAGACTAAATTGTACCTGAGATACAAAAATGAACGTATGAATAAATTTCTTAACTAAAAATATACCTATACTATTCAATTGAAAAATCAGTTATATATCGGGTGACCTTATGAGTTAAGATCATAAATTGATTTAGCGGGCTTTTGAACAGATTCTTGGTTCAAATTTCTCTCCTTCTAACAAGCGAAATCCTAAGAGTTTTACTGCGACAAATTTTACTTACCATTTTTCGTGTCTGATGAATTCTATAAGTCCCGACACACAAAGTTAAACATGTAAACGCAGTACTTCTATTAAATCTGCAAAAATACTTTTCACTAGTTCAGGGTTAGTTTTTTCTTTTTCCAATAGAGCAATCGAGGAATTCATTGTAGTCATACTTCTATAGTTCCATGAATGAACTAAACTTTTCTACATGGAAGTATGAAGCAGGTGAGCGTAGGAGTGGTTGAGCGAGGGTTGGACTAGATTTACGTAGAGGC
>JACJUY010000122.1:227276-272294 GCA_014220935.1 Platorchestia sp. MABIK | reverse complement strand
GCCGCTAAACTTAAAACATGAATTTTGACTCTTTTTTTACCTAATTGAGGTTGGCTAATCAGAGTGATCGTTTTTCAGATGAAATTTTGCACCGATCACCGGGTAAATTTTAACCTTCCTTATATAATGTATTTTTTTAATCAAGTGCTAATCAATAGCTGGAGATATTATGAATAAAAGTTACTTTTCTGGCTAGTAAAACACTTTAATATTTTCGTAAGTTTTCACTCGAATTGTTTTATTGTTGGTATGCCAAACTTTCTACTGTAATAATATGATTCCCTTCATTAGACAAATTGTGACCATCATTCCCGAGTTTTGTAATTGATATACTGGGGTGGGAATCATGTGTTAGCCTGCAGTTGGATGGTGTTGATCGTCTATACCTATATTTATTCAAAGTCTGAAGATGATTGCAGAAGACAGTTCATTTCCGAGGGCGATTTTTTCTTATTCTTATAATTAAGAATGATATCCACGAAATGCCAAATCATCGATTACGTCCTCAGGCCAGGGTAATGTCACTCCCTACGCGCCTACTCATAAGCAGGAGTACAAATACTGCATCTGAGTTTCATTACTGGCTCTTATCTAATGCACTACTTGGAGCGCAGGTTACCCGACCTCTTGGTGCACGAAGCAGATTTTTACCATAGTCCACTACATTCGTTAATGCCGAGCTTACCTTTTGAAGCAGGTGTGCTGGATTTGACTTCCAGGTTATCCCATATTCCACTTCATGAACAGCGTAGCTACAACCTACGAAACAAGTAACCCTAAACTTGGTCCTTGGTATCGGGTTCTACTGGATGTGTGGCATCGAGATTTAGTTGATTCTCGTAATCTGTAATTTAACATTGCATCCGGGAATTGCTGTACTCGACGGAACAACGATCGAGTGAACATGGTGTACAGTTGCAGTAGACTTGTGAATCCATGGTAAACATGGTAAACTCTAAGGCGAAAAACTACGGCAGGTTGCGTCGACGTCTGCGAACGAATTCGATATCTCCACCAGTAATGTGATAAGGAGTGAAAACTGGCGCCAGGTTTTATCGCTGTAGTTCTCGACTTTTATCACCCGTTCACTTCCTGAACAAATCTTTAACTGGCCTGATTACAAGGTATAGCGTGTGGTGTTGCGTGCGCGCGGTTTGCTCCAGCGTTTGCGCAGTAAGTATTCCGAGTACGTGCACATTGCGTGTGCTTTGCCTAGGATTTGACTTGTTTAAAACTATTACGCCCATATTATTTCCAGTGCACAGTGCAATAATAAATTACAGTCCTAACACCTACTGCAATTGATTCTATCGAATTTTGTTGAATTGCGTGGGAAATTAGCGGTTGCTTGTTCATTCTTTTGTCGATTTTTATTTGCTTGAGAGCCTAATGCGAGCTGATTGAAATTGTACTTGGGACTGGAACATGTTGAATTCTTAGTATTTTCTAAATATACTATGCTAGTGTCCTAATTCTTTAATTTAGTACAGGTACGATGTGCGCAAATATAACAAGAGAGGAATCCCGTCAAGACTATGCTATAGGTGTCTCACAAAGGATACCAGATAAAAGACCTCTATAACAAGAAATTCACGAATAAAGCAGAACGCTACACGTCGTAAAATTCCCAAGATTTCTCATTTCTACTTAAAAGTAACATCCATTCAAGGGAAAGAAACTCTAAGTATCGTATGCTTTCTTCATCACGCGAATCAAAACTTAAAATAATTTTTTTGGTAACTTCCATCACTGTGTTGCCATCGATGTTCGTGATTCGTTCTTGGATAGTTCACTGCTCCAAGATAATTTTCAATGATTCTATGGGTTATTTTTTAAACAATTCTCAACAATGTAGTAAATATCATGAAGTGTGATATTTTGTTCTACTCCCATTGACTTTTGAGTACGCAAACTTTTATGAAGCATCCTTTCTTAGAAATCCATTACATCAACTTGCTTTCAATCTCAAGATCAACTTGGAGAATTTTAAGGCATTCAAAAGCCTTCATCGCTTGTCAACAACTGTACTTCGAGATAAAGAATTCAACTTGAAATTTTCCTCCATTCTTGAAGGACTGAGCAATCACTCAATGGTTGTGATAAGATCAATCTGCTTATCTGAAATGCATTGGCCTCTGATGGGCAATAACGTTCTCTCTATCGAAGTTTATTCATTTGCCCTATTTCGTTCTCGACCGTCTCCAGAATTTTTATGCCGGTGTAAATATCCGGTTTATTACATGGGCTTGAGCCTCCTTAGGTGTAACTTATTCCCGTCATCTTCAACTCACTGCAGCATTGTTCCTCTTCGCAGTACTTTGAAAAATCATTTGAATTTAAAACACGCTGAGTTATTGTTACATTCACTTTTATTTGACTTGACTGACTAGCCATCCTTGTTCATTGTTCAGTAAATTTCAATTCAATTATCATTACAAAACATTATGTCATGCATTTTTTGACACAATGCTTGACCGTTTTCCCTAACTAACTTTTTAATGTAGCAATGGATATTATCATTTTATAATACTTGAAATCATGCAATATTTCTCCCTAAAATCCGCACCCATTTTGCTGCAGCTCATTTGCGCCGAAGGGATGCTTAGTTTTTTGCAGGGTCGATATCAAGCGTCAGCTCCGGCTGAACGGCAGTCATTTGTCCACAGCGACATCCCGATGCGCCAGGACGAGAAATGTGTCAAAACTTGAGAACCTTTCATCTGATCGCTCTCAAACTGGTTTTTAATCGATTTGAGCGCTTGGCCAGCTCATCGAACTGTGGTAGATGATTCCAAGCTTCTTGGTTTATTGTTTGTAATGGTATTGCACGTAACAGATACACTTGAACCTATATGAGGGGCATGTCATAGTATCAAAATATTTTTGTGTTTTATCTTCTGATAAATATGTAAATTAATGGATTAAAATTCGTGTGTGCATGCACCTTCACTTTAGGGGTGTGATTTTACTTATGACAGTTTTCATTCATGTCGAAAATATGGAAAATGAAAAACAGCAATAAAGATTGTTCAGCCTTCATCCAAATATCTTAACCAATACATCGCTTTGAGTTTACTCCAAAATAGTCATTCTGTGTAGAATTGCGCCCATTCACAACTAATAAACTATTGAGGCGGTATTTCTTTTATAGAAATAAACTAGAAATTGTCAAAATTGAATTGACGTATTTCAAATTTGATTTTCATGGAGAAAGATTCCAAATTGCCAAACTTCCATCTCTCACTGGCGGACTACACTCTGAGCATTACATCATCCTGGCCCACGCGCCGCAGTAGTGAGTAACAGGACATCGTCACGCTCGTCCACTTAAAAAGGGGGATTTTTCAGAGAAAAACTTTGAAATAGAAATGACATTCATTTTAATAGTAGGTCAATTTTTATTATTTAACCATAGAACCGAAAAGATTTACTTCGTACACCACCAGTTTCGTAATCTGAGGAGTACAAGTCTGATCACAAGCATGAATCAGCGCCACGACGTGGCAAGTCTGGCTTGGAAGGAAGCTCCAGCGCCAGGCTGGAGCCCTCGTACCAAAGATAGGCAAGAAGGGAAACCGCTGCCCTATCGCCGGCCTCGTGTAGAAACGTGTCTCGGAAGCTAAATCCAACTCAGTCGTTTTGCTCGGCAGGCTTGGCCGTGCACCTCATAAATGTTTTGAAAATTTAATATATTGGTCCGTCCTTGTACCGCGTTTTCAGCGTGATAAACTCGTTCTGTTGACCAAGCATGAAGGCGATCTCTAAAAAAGGGCTCTCGAAATTGCTGTCTGCGGGCGCCGAACTCTAAAGCTCCGCAGCACCAGACCAGTCGCTGCCCAGCTTTGTTACTCATTTGCTGGGTGTCTGCCGCTGGACGGTCCCAACACAGTGTCTTGATGTCATGATTTCTTCAGGAACGTGCCGAGATTTTTAAAGCATTTTGAAAGCATTTCAACGACACATTGTGGTCTAGTAGGCTCGTAGATCTTTTTTAGGGAGAAGATATATTAAGTCCAGCAATTTGACGCCAAATGTTGACATCATGACACACATATCTACTTTAGAAAGCGACGGTGTCAGCAAATCTGTTTGAACAGTTTTGGTGCGCTTTGGGATGGTTAGAATCTCAGGCTTGCTGGCGCTTGTCGGTCCACTCAAAGTGAATGCATTGCTGCTGCACACGCAGTCCCGTTCACTAGCACGACGTATGTATGTTATAAGAAAAACATAAATGTGTAGTATCGTGGTATGAAAGTCATTGATGTCATACTAACGGTGTATTTTAAATTAACGTACGGTGTATTTGAACTTGCCTAACGTTCATATGTCATTGTTCTATCATGACCGCGTCTATCTATGAATATTTTTGCGCTTTGGAAGTACATAGTCTTAAGACAGGCCTGTGTAATTACTTTCATTTGTCAGAAAGAACTGAAAGATCCCCATTATGAGGTATAGTTTGACATGACTTTCTCGTCACGACCATACTTGAAATGTTTTAAAATGTTCCTAGGAAAACAAAAGCTCAAGCAATGAACCCATCTCGGAGCTCTGTTCTGAACGTATTATGCTACGCTTGAATATGTGTTTCTTCTGCTCACTCACCATGCATCGCCAAGCCTTCGTACTCCAACGATTGCTATTCAAGGCATCTTGAAGCCTCTTTTCCTTTGTGTCTCTTGTTAGAAAATTAGCACATTTTGCAGGATTTCATAATTCAAATTTTTTCACGGATTTTAGATTCATTTACGCATAATTTGGTGTGTCGTTTAATGATTTGAAGAGTTTTCTTTTACACCGCTCTAACGTGTTCGTAATGATGGACAGGGGGTTTCCTTATACAGTGCGAAACCACTCTTCAGCCTCAGGCTGAGTTGGACATCGAACTCTGTGACGTCTGAAGGTAAGAAGTTTGGCTCTTTGCATGTGCGAGCGGAGATTACCATTTTTATTAAGCATTCTATCAACGACAACTTGGTTATTCGAACCCAAGATATTAACCATATCATGGAGATGTTCTTGAACTACACGTGAATACTATTCTGTGAAGCGGAATGCACATCGAATGCAACTCCCCATAATATAGCCAATCAGAGCTTTTGGCTCGGCGTCAGAATCTACTGCTGCTCAACACGGCGTCCTGTCTAGATATTTGCGTCTGCGTCCTTCTCCAGTTTGCGATTTTTCTTCGAATTCGAATAAAAAATGAGTTCTTGACCCATTCAATTCCCTATTTGCCTTTAATTGCATTCGCATAGGTCGTCGTTAAGAACTGAAGCGAGTGTCAGGTGTATGGCTAAATCAGTATACGTGGAGACTATACTCTCAGTGAATTATTGTATACGGATAATACGGTTACAAGCTTCCAAGTAATAAATCTCAAACATTTATTACAGTTGACTTTTAAAAATTCACTTCGGAAATAACTGGAGACGATGATGAATAACATATTAATAAACAAAGATCCTATTGAAATAAATAAACACAACGACCACGGTAGGATAAGACCGCGCTTACTAATATAAATTACCAATTAGTGTCATTACCTAATTAAGGAGCTTATTATCATTGAAAGGGACAATTCACAAATTGATAGGAAGGTGGCAGCGACCCTTCCAATTCATTTGACGAAAAGTTTAGCCAAGTAATGTAAAGAAAAGAAAAGAAATATAGTACTAATAAATGGAGGAGAAATACTTTTTGATTAATTTGACGATGCAAGCAGAAAATGAACCTTCCGACCGACCAAAGATAATTACGAAAAAAAGTCGTTACTGATGTATAAATATTTATAGTAATAATTTTAATTTATCAATGAAACAGACTTAGGATGATTAATCCGTTTTTACTTGGATGTGCAATGATGACTTTTAAGTGTTGAAACAGTTTTCAGGCTTAGATTTTTACACGTGCGTCAATTGGCACAATGTAAATTTATGTTTTTATGACGAAAAAATATTCTATGAGTCCCTATACTAAAATAGTAATCCTACACTTTCATATACATACTTAAAATTATTCGATCCTGATGGTGTCTGAATGGCTACACGAATTACAATATTTCTTGGGTTGGGATCACAACACTTTAAGTCTAATATATTGGTTATAATAATCTTTAACAAGTAAGTCTATGGAAAATTTGTTACTGAAATTATTAAAACAGAAAACCAGAAACTAAACTCGTTTCATGCCTAGTAGCACTTTAAAATTGCAGCCTGAACATCGGTGCGTGTGGCACAGTACTAAACTATCTTACAGAAGATAAGGTTAACAACCTTAATTATTATTTTAAAATAGAATGTAAACGAAGTTGAAGCGCCTAGCACATAACAGCAGTTGTTGTTAACGGTGCTGTAGCCTGGCTGTTGCGTGCTGGCCCTGGAGCATTGAACTCGCCTAGACTGAAGTTGACTGACAGGCCATCGGCTAAACGGAGATCTTACTGGAGATTTATCTCTCTAACGTTTACTAAATTAGAACTGTAAAGCGTTTATGCTACCACTAAAAATGAGCATAGCATCGTTTTGTGTACAGGTATTCTGAACCCAAGATCTTACAGACCTTAAAGTTATGCTGTATTGATCTGCTGGTATTGATGGAAGATGTTTTTGGCGTTGTACTAGGTGATAAATTTTTTCTTTAACATCTTCATTCATCGCTTTATTTTTGTATTGGAGCTGTACAAGTGTTTTTTCTGTGTCTGAAGCTAAGGCGAGGGAATAAGTGAGGGAAAAATAAGTTCAACAGAAGAGTTTTTTCTAAACCTGTCGACTCTTCTTCTCCTTTTACTTTAGACTTCAGAGAGCTGCAGTCTAGTGAGATTACCGCGAGTACCGAACTGGAATCGAGCCGGGGATGTACTTTTCCAAAGTCTGTTGCCTAACCTCTGCGCTGCGTAAAAAAAAACTCCGCAATGAAATTTACGCCAATTATAGCGTTACTGTTGGGATCGTTAGTAACTTCTGCAGTTTTGAACGGTCTGTCAGTTTTTTCAGTAGCTTTTACTTCATTCAGTCACCGGCTAGGCGTTCCTTGGTGTCCACATCGTCTGATGTAGAAAATTGAATTCTGTTCATTATCAACTTTACAAACAATTTCGCCTTGTTACATCCTTAACCTTAGCTTAGCATTTTACTTAGATTTTTCTGTTACAGCTTCATGCGATTTACTATGCTCACGAACAATGATAGTGTGAATAATTTTGTACCAACGTAAGAATAGAAGTGTGTGGCATAACCCCCGAAACATAGCGATCTATGACGACTTGGACGCCGCGCAGTTCTAATATCTTCACCATTAGTGAGGCAAGTTACTTAGCAAAAGTCAAAGGTTGTCGTTGATTGATGATACTGAGCAATATTTACAATAGAACAGGAAAGTTTCAGCGAGAGAGTAGCATTTACATCGTTAGTGTGTATTCATGCTAGACATTAATCCCTGGAATCATTTTCGATAAATGCAAAGTAGTTATTTTCTTGCAGGCTGTGTAATCTTTACAGCTCATATTTTAGGATGAATTTACGAAGAGAAATATGCACGTTTAATAAAATAATTTTCCTTGACTCGATTGCCAAATTACTGGGCCTTAGCTACGTATAGTGAATAATGCATTGCTGACTGTCTTTAATTTCGAATGCACTCACAATCATTCTCATTGTTTAGTTGTTATTTAAATAGACTTCAAAGTATAGAATTTGTATTAATAACGTAAGCGTAGTGCACTTAACCAAGTACTATGCAAGCACTTTAAAGTGTTTCATCGTGTTTACTGTTTGAAATAAACATAGTACCGAAATTTCGTTACTGAGGAAGTTGACTTCGACTGTAAGGTCAAGTCAGGAAGAACTGGGACTTTCCAGACTTGGACTAAAAGTCAACCAGAGGGAGCACATTGTAAAACATGTCAAACCTTTATTGTTTGGAAGCTGGTAGTAATGCATTTAAATTTACCGTACTGAAATTACGTTTGGATATTGAGCACAAATCTCAGCATTTTTCATTTATAGCAATTTTCAAATTCGAGGTAAGAAATAATTAACACTCATCAACAATGTTGCGATCACAGAATGGGTATTTTCCTTTTTTCTGACACCTGTTAAGTGCGAGCATGTATGGGCTCATGCAAATGGAAAGGAGCCACATATGCCAATACCAGAGCCATGTTAAAGAACATTTGAATGCATGCGAAGTGCATGTAGTAGCTGGCGTAGCTTCAGTTTTAAATAGAAGTGACCTCCCTTGAGGGTATTAGTGTCCGACGCTGTGCATACAGACGCACCTCCTGATCGCGGCCAGATCTCTCCGCTCTACTCGTTCGTTGCTCGGTGTCTGACCTCCCAGGTACTGCTGCTACGCCGAGACGCTGCTCAGAAAATCGAATTAAATAATCGTTGCCTCGATTTCGGGCAATGCTAGCTGACACATTCAAAATTCATTGCTGAAAATGTTGAAAGCTGGAATAAACTAAGTACGAGTTACTAAATCACACTTCTAGCTGTTTAGGTTCTTATATCCAGTGAAAATTTTAACACCAGCACAGTAGAAATACTCTTAATATGGGTAAGAATGTTTCACCTTCACATTAATGAGTTAAAATGAATTTTAACTATAGTGATTGAGTAGGCACGTACACTATGTAGAGCGAGAATGGATGCCAAATAGTCTCATCTTACGATTTCTTTTCCGTTTTCAGCGATGTAAAAGTTCTAAAGAGAACTACATAAATTTTCGTTTGATATCACGACTCAAAACCCTGTTCATCGATTCTTGCATCAGGAATGAACACCCGTTTATTTTTTTCTGTCTGTAGCTTCTCATAAACTCTGGCAGTGACATCGGTCCGGCATGAGAAGCTTGTCTCTGACTCGTTATTGTTACTTTCAGGCCTGGTCACGTTTGTTGCTTGCAGAACCGGTGAGATGGGATCTCCTGCACCGTTAGAGCGCACTCAGACCAGCAGCTTTCCCCGTAACCATCATTTCTTTGTTTTCAAGCAGGGCTCTTGTACGCTGTTACTCTGCAGTTTAAATCTCAATTTTCCCTAAGAAGTTAGTCATAGATCATTGGAAAATTACCACGCTAATTTGAAACGCTGGCGAAATTTTGGTTTCCCCTTATCCGTAAGCTATGTTATTATTTGGCATTTCTAAAAATTGCAAATGATGCAGGAATACGTGTATCAAATAAGCAGTCAAGTTGTTTTTCTAGTCGGGAGAAAACTGAGTTATTTGATGAGAGAACCACTCACTCATGCGAGTGTTCGAGTTTTTAGATTATCACCGTGAGTACCTTTAATTTTACTGCATTTTGTTTCTTGAATGCGTTGCGTAGCGCTGAGAGCCGTGTAACTTGATTCATCTCAGGGTGCAGAACGGTTTGTTAAACAATGCTCAAAGGTACGCTCAGTCAGAGTTTGTCCTTCAGCGTGTCTTGATTTAATGTTCTTAGGACGTAGGTACGATTCCCGAGCTCAGCTGATGTGTACTATGCTCATTATATGGGTCCAAGTTCCACAGCGTCTCTAGTTCAAGTGCCGCTCGTCAGAGTCTGAATGAGCTACTTTGGATAGATTAAACCTCCCAAGTCGAGAAATCTGTAGCACGAGGAGTGTTGAGCAGATCTCATTTCTCATTTTCTCCGCGCCGAAGATCGAGGCATACGAGACTTTTCAATCTTGCACTCTTCTGCTCCTACGCTTGAATTTACTTTCATTATCATTTTTCTCTATTTCAATGGAAGTTGAAAGTAAGGTTCGTATCTACCACACACATGATAGACTAGGTGCATTCTTGGTTCATCAGAGCAGTGGATCTCTTTAGATATATATAAACTTCATCTTGTGTGAACCTAGATATGCGCGGATAAAATATAGTCCCAATTATTCCAAGTTACTCAAAACATGAATCAAGTATCATATTTGTTAAATAATTACGACTGTCGCTATATCCAGTTCTTGAATTGTCTTTGCTGCAACCTCATTTGTCGATTCACGTACGTATATGTTGAGCAGATCACTGTTAAAAAAATTTGAAATATTATGAGTAGATTACCATTTCAGTTTTAATGACGTGACATCTCTATTTTTTCTCTTTTATATGCTTTACGTTTTTGAGACACTCTAGACTAGCGTAATAAAAATTTTAGATCAATTGTCATAATTTTTTTATCAGAGTATTCATCAGTACATGATCTTGTGTTATATTCTGGCCTCGTACAATAAATTTTGTTTATTTCGATGCATCTGTTACGTAAAACTCACATCCCAGTGCTCATTTGCACAATTTATTATTCTTCTCTCTATCGAAACCATTGACTTTGATGAGCTGAAATTCTCTGCTATGACTATGTAAATGTTCATCATTATTTTTTGAACATAATTTCTATGACACAGCATTTGAATTCGTTTGAAACCATTGTAGTGTAACCATTTGAAACCATTGGGTAGTGTATTGACTTGAGAGTGGACGTTGACACTGCGCAGTGGTGCACTCCCGCTGCTACCAGTGCGGCTGGAGCTGAGTTTTTATGTTGTAGGCTAGCCACTGTCTGGCGCCGAGACAAAGTAAAAGGTTCATTTCATGATAGAAATACAAAAACCTGGCGTATCATTTTTTGAGATAGCGAGCAAAGCGTTCTGCACTTTGCTGCTCTGGTGCCAAAAAAACGACGTCCTTAAGCGGTGAAAGTTGCTATACGCAGTAACAGGTGCAGCAGCATATCCTAGTGCGAATGAATTAGTTTGTCTAGTCTATTGTGAAGATTTGCTGGTTTGACACAAAAGCGAGTCTACCAACTTATACGGTACGAGTATAATGGTTGGCGTGAGCAAGCGAAAGTGTAACTGATGCTTAAGATATTTAAAAAAATTGTGTGCGATATCTAGAAAAACTGTACTCATATTTTGAAAATCAACTATAGGTTTTGCAAGTAAATTTATAGTTAGGTTGAACTAACTTCTGACATTTCAAAATTTAATAATTTCTACAAAGCTCCTATGCTTAAAACGCTACTTGCTCTGCAAGCTGTAATTCACTCGCACAGTTAAGCAAGCGCTTGATCGTTTCTGGTTGGACGGTTCGCAGTGCAGTGTGACGCTTGGTCAAGCTTCAATTTATCGTTACCTGGTTGCGAAAACGCCGAGCCTATATGCTGCTCAAACAGCGAACTCCCACAAATGGCAAATGAAGTTCCGGGTAGATTTTTTTGCACGCAATGTGTACGGAAGAAAAATAACGAAATGAATGATATCAGCGAGTTGTACCCATCATTAAGTTACGTTCGGGAATGAACATTCCTGAAACTTTCTTTCAATCTTTGATTTTTATATCGTTTTCAACGAAGCTCATCATGTCTACTTGTGCCACGGTTTTCTATCGAAAAAAAACATTATTTTTACGACTTCAAACAATCAAAGTTTAATTTTCTAGTTTTTAGTATGAAGATTTTCTGCGGTACTATCTTCGGCGCATTCTTTTATTAAGCCAAAAATTTCGTATGAAACATCATGCCATTTTCCGTTAAAATATTTACTTGGAGCTGTTGCAGAAGTCTCACCAAAACCCGCGTCTGCCTAAGCCGAGCTAGGGCTGAAGTAACTTCATGAATGAAACTCGGTGCTTCATTCAGCGCCTGATTGGAATAGCCGCCGGAAATAGGGGCTGGATGCTCAAACATGGCTTGCGCAACACAGCAGGCCCTCGTCTGGACCTCACTGCCCGTACCCGGCTTGCATCGCTGACCTCCACGTCACATGTCCTGCTGGGGAGACTGTGTTGAAGCTGCATTGTCTGCAGACTCTGCAACGTTAGCCATTAGGGAATTCGAGCTGCAACCATTCGACACGGCGCCACTTTTTTACCCTATAAATTCTTTTCTAGTTGAACTTAATGTCGTAGTCTTGGGGACAAATATCATTACACAACATCCTCTGTTTATCGCTCTATGCTGTTAACATGACAATTCATTATTGAAGTAAATTCGAAAAACCTATTGACAGTTCTGCTATACGTTTCCCAGATGGGAAGTGTAGAGTGTGTAACGGTGGTCTTCTACTTTACATGTGTAAAATAGTTTCAAATTTTATTCCTCATTGAAGCCTTTGCTGTTTCACCCTGAATGGTTTTGATTTTCCATCGTTATTTACTTCTCATTCGAAATTTATTGGCCCGTGAAGTCGAACAACGCAATTCGTTTTTAGCCCGTAATTACTCAACCAACAACATTCGCAACGAAATAACCCTTTCTTACACAACCTCGATTGTGTAAGAGGTAATTTAACTCAGTTTAAATTTCCACCGCTAAAGGAAACTGAATTAACGGTCTCATTTTCCCGAACGTCTCTAGCTGCTGTTACTACCAGGTGCAAAACTTGCCGTAACTTTTCTTTATTACTGTTCTGTTGTAAAGCTATGAACAAAACAAAGGCTCCAGCTGTCGGAAAATGAGCACCGTAGCAACAGGTGTGTGTGAGAAGCTCGTTACAGTTGCCACAACCTTATATGCGGTCGGGCTCATCAGGGGAGGAGGGGAGTGCGGCGTCCCAGTGTTTATTACTCCTCAATGAGACCGAGCGGCTGAGGTGAGAAGAGAAAGGAGACTTGTGTTTAGTACTGGACGTGTTCGATTCTTCTGAATGAAAAGAGAGTGCAAGTCTGAAAAACATCCAATATGAACAAAAAATGGTTAATTTGAGACGAGGTCGAAGTGTTGTGTTTCAGTTACTCGTGAGTATCAGTGAATCACTACATAGTGATACAACATATTTAGTGTTCGGAACTTTTCATACTGATCATTGTATGCGTAATGCAGAGGGGTTGATCTCAGAGGAAGAAAACATAGATAGAATACAACAAAACTCGCATGAAATGTTGGGGTGTACAAAGCAGCGACGAGCTGAGCTGCTGTTGTATAGAAACACGCTCGCTTGCGTCACAGAACTGGGGCAAGCTTTGTGCGACATCGGGGGCATTGCAGAAGTCCGCACGCTCATTTGCGCTCACCCTTTCACACTTCCAGTCTCCTCATTCAGAACGTGTGAGCTTTTTTATACCATCGACGCAACCGAAATTTCATTTACTGTTGTGGCGTTTTACATAATTGAACGTTGTATTGTATTTGATTCATTTGCAAATTTCAAATGAGGCCATTTCACTGGATGATGAAGTGTGTGCACGAACGGCCGTTGCCCGAGGCAGCTGGGAGGAGGCTGGCGGTGCACATGTTCCTTCACGCTGGTCGCAGCTGTGGGTCTCGCGATACTGCCTCCCTGGACCTACTTGTGCCCTACCATCACTGCATCATCTTGGCTGAATTTTTGTGTAGAATAATGCGTAAGAATATTGTGTAATTAAATTTTATCGTAAACGGTACCTAAATTATTTTCAGGTTAATAAAATGAGCATAACTTCATGAATTCCGCTTTCGTCCATTCAAATGATAGAATAAAAAGACTCGGATGGTATCTTAATGTTCTCCTCCGGTCCTCTGTGGCAAATTGTTGGGTATATTTTGGTTTAATTGATTACAATCTGCTCGAAGATATTGCTGGGCGAGACGACATCAAGGCGGTACTGCTTGCATTGACTTTCTTTTGTAAGATACAATTCAGCTTTTGTGCACAAGAACCTTTCAAAGAACCAAGGGTCCATACTTGAGAACATTTGGTCCAAGTATTCCTTGCTAAACATTAGTGTGTGTTTTACTGTTGCATTTTCTGACATTCACTTTTGAAAGAAATCATTTTATGTTTAGTTGAATTTGTTGCCAATGCTTCATAAATTGGCTATCTTTCTTCACGTTCAGATGATTTGAGTTTGCACGACAGTGGCTGCCTCTGAACAGCGCATTTGGCTGAACTGTGGAGTGTGGGGTTTATACGATATTTTATCTAATAAGAAATGAATTTAAGATTCGATGCTCAGCTAGCCTGGTGCATTAGCAAGTTCAGCTGTGAAACTGGTTAGACTAGTTTAAAATGTTCTTTTTATTTAAACAAGTAAAGTAATCACTCTTGCGTCAAAATTGGCAGAAGATTCACAGGTGGTCATCTGGTAATCAGACAAGCAAGCATTGGTTATAAATTATCGAAACTACAAAATTCAACATACAGTAACGAAGGGCTAAGCAATATATCTTATTCTGCTGTCAAAATGATGGCAAAAACAAGTTTTATACCTCATCAAGGATCTTAAATTGTTGATTTTTTTATACTAACAATGGTTTTTTTTTCTTAGCTTACAGCTGCGGGAAAATAAATGACATGTTTAAAAACTTAATTTTTTGATTGTTTGTATGACTTTACATCTGTAACAAACAATTTCAAATACTCAACAGAGTTGTGCAGATATACTGTACTCACGCATAGATGCATGAAGGAGGACCTACATACTGCTCAAATTGAGGTCCTTTTTCATTTTCTAGTACTATTCTCTGCTGTTATTAAACCTTCGTATCAAGAGTATCATAGCAAAGTTTTCGTACTGACAAGTTTTGCAAGTAGCGTCTTTTCCAGCGAGCCTAAATTTTACTGGTGCTATTATTACGACGACAATACTAAATACTGATAAATATCCAATGCGGAATTTGAAGCTCTGTAGCATACGCAAAGTGTGATAGTTTTAAAATTTAGTTATGTTGTCATCAATACTTCACGTACAGATTCACAAAATTCTAGAGTGAAATTCCATGAATCGTCGATATTCTTCAAGTTACGTACACGCTTCTCACAATTACCTTCTGAAGGGCCTGTTTGTTTAACAACTGAGAGACACCTGGCAGAGCTTTCAACGAACAGTTTGGTAAAACCTAGAGCTTCCAATTCCTTCTATCTTCCATTTTGCTCGCCTCCTGCGCGTTTAGTCGCGACGTGGTGGAGCAGCTGGCGCAGGGCACCTCAGCGGTGAGGTGGCCGGCGCTGGAGCTCAGGCCAGGACAGGTGCGCTCGGACGGCCGCTCTTCCGGCTCAGGCTGAGCCGTCGTGGCTTCTGTGACCGCCTCTGTGTACGCAGCGCACTGGTGTGTGCGTGGTGTGTAGTCCTCATAAGTTTTTTTTGGTGGGCATCGCATGTGCAGTATTTACCATGGTATTTACCTAACCGTTCACACTTTGACTAAATTGACGTCACAAGCATTGTTTTATAACGTGCATGCGTGTTTTGTTTTAATTTGTGTTAGGTGTATGCTACGTAAGCCAAGCAATTTCTGTCAAGAGTTGTGGGTGCGGAAATTCCTTGAGCATTGCGAGTGTTCGGTGTGATGCGTGCGATTGCATCCAAAGTCATCTGTACGTGTTTAGTATTGGTCATCATTCTCACCTTCGTCTTGGATCTATCAGCTGACGATATCATATATTCACAGCCCTTCGCTAGTGAAGCATCGTAAGTTATGGACAGTCTGTTACTTCATGTTTATTTCCTTTGTAATGACTACTCTGACACCTTGATTGTGATTGTTAATGAAAATATTTGTAAAATGTATCTGATTTCATGGAAAATATGTACTTGTATCGTTTTGCATTTGTCTTAGAATTTTTCGTTGTTGTGCAATCGTACGTGTACCTACTTGGAAAATGACCAGTTCGTTTCCACGCACCAAGATGATGTTGAGGACTGGACTTAGAGAGGCACAATTCGATGTATGTTACGGAGTAAAGCACTCCAAATGAAGTGAGCACCTCGCTTCATTTTGCATAAGCTGCAGAGCAAGTGATCTACTGTAGCATCGTGGCGGGTATTTGGAGGGCCCACATTGCAGAGCCTGCCTAACAATCGCGGCGGGTACTCAGCGTGGGCGGCAGCGCAAGGCTGCTCGGAGATGTCATGGCGGGAACTGCTGCGCGGCTCAGGGTGACGCTATCGGCTAGCCTCAAGTTCGAACTTGTACGAGGCTCGGTTGATTTTGGCGTTCGTCCGTTAGCTGTTAACGTTATACGACGTCATGAATTTTGTAAATTAAGTAGTTGTATGACTCAATTTTCCTTTGTTTTTGTTATCACTAATGCTGCATGTTTACATTTAAGAGCTAAAAGTAAGTTTGTGTATGGATCGGTATTTATGGGTGCACTGCAATGCTGCTAGTTTACATTTAAGAGCTAAAAGTATGTTTGTGCATGTATTGGTATTTATGGGTGCACTGCAATGCTGCAAGTTTCCATTTAAGAGCTAAAAGTATTTTGTGTATGTAATGTGGGTATTTTAAATATAGAGTTATCCACTGACGTTGCTGCGCACTTTTTGCGTTCCTTTTACGAGCTACAATTTCACATCAAAGCTATTAGGTACCATACATGTATTTCAAATTTCCGTCTCACCCTGGTAACCTCAGGTTTAAATACGTACTTTTAATGGGAATTTATAACAGATCTACTGAAACAGCATTAAATACACTAGGAGTATCTTGTGTCCATCTAATACTATTGAAACTATTCAGAGGTTTGAGGCAAATGCATATCGTACAAAGAATTTTGAGGTATTCGAGGTATCCGACTTTAGATTCAGGATCCTTGCCGTCAAATTAAGGTCGAATTAAGTTTTGTTTTGACACCCACAGAATTACCAGCTGTAGCGCGGAAATGAAGTTCACGTGTTATGAGTCATGTAGTTACGTCAGAGATCGACCCAGCGACCTTGGGTTAGGAATATTTAATTTTTCGTTCAAGAATAATGTAATTACTTACCTTTAAATTAAAAACCTAGAAGCGATGAAATTCGAGAAAATTAATCGTATCTATCTACGAAGACGTGTCGGAGTCCAGCTTTATCATCAGTTTGGCAAAAATGAGTATTTCTCTCAGAAAAGAATTAAAAAACACTGAAAAAGAAACATTAAAAAAGTCAAGAAAATTCAAATTCAGCCTGTTTAATGAGCGGGCAGTTATCTATTGACTATTTAGAGAGGATAAGAGCTCTCTCTATTACTCAGGTTAGGTTTTTACTTAAAAATGTGTAGACTCTAGAATCAAGATCAATTTCTAAGTTGGCGCTGAGTCTAAAATTTTGAAATTAGTAGTAGAAATAGAGACAGAGCATTTTTTAGCATAATTTACTGTCTAATTTGCTTCAATACTGTGACGAGTATTCATTGCCGATTTTGTAAAGAATATGATGAACATAGGCGTGCAGCCTGTACTTTTAATTTATAAAAAATAATTGAAAACAAGATCCTATGGTGAACTGAAGCCTTGGCTGTACCTATCCCCCTCCGGGAGAGACGGCTATTGTATCAATGGGAATAAGCGCTCTGGCGAGGCAGATGTGAGGTGCCAAGCTAAAGGATAGGTTGGCCTTTCTTTTGTTTAAATATATAATTTTTTTTGCAGTACAGACCCAATTTTTTGGTTCGTTTTTAAGCTGAAATTACATTCTTCTGCAGCTTTTATCTTGTTGCATAAAATTTTTGCAATCTCACTGCTTCTATGCACTGGAAGTCGGGACATACCTCGGGCCTAGACCTTAATTCCATACCAAATGTGGCCTCCCTCCTTCCTCTCTTGGGAACATCTTTGTCGTGGTTAAGAACGCTTAAACTAAATTATGATCTAAAATATAATTTTATGTGCAAAACATGGAGCAAAGTGTAGTTTTACCCAAATTCCTCTCTACTTTCTTATTAGCATAAATCGTGAAATCTGACTAGATCTCTCGCGTCAGTAAACCCAGCAGCGCGCTATAGTTTTCCAGTTTGGCTCACTGCATGGAAATGATGGATCTTGATGTGTTACGAAGCCTCCTCTTGCTTAGAATGAAAGTCTGATTTAGATTGGTTAATTTTATAGCCACCAGCAGTGCTCTCAAAACTCTGCATCAAAGAATAGTTCACTGTTTCGCGATTTGCTTAACTTTGGCAAGAGAATCAAGTAAATTCTTTCGTCTTTAGCTCCTTAACTAAGCTCTAGCGACCTGTTGGTAGCAGTTTTTCACATGGGAAAAGTTCATCCAATGTTACTTGACGAGTTGCTTGAATTTTTTTGGATAATTGTTTGTTTCACTGAACGTTTTTAGATGGTTTGTCTGGAATGAAATGTGCGCAAGAATGTGACTCTCCAATATATTTCTATTCTCCAAACAATTTAAGCTGTCTTACCAGGATATTACTTTGCCAGTGGTGCAGCAGCTCAAGTTTTCGACGATAATCAGGAGTTCATATTCATCAAAGGAAACTCAGATGTGTGATGCAGAGCACACAGTGATGTCTTCTACACTGCTGTGCGTGTATCGAGGTGAAGCTCATCTGTACACAAAGAAAAGTATTTAATTGGAATAAACTTCAGGTACTACGAAAATACACTTAAGCATTCCCAGAATTTGTCGTTTTATTTCGACGGACTTGAAGGCTCAACTGTACCCCACATCGTGAGACGACTCAACTCCGATTTAGAGTGTGGGTACGGCATACGGCAGGTGTTGGGCAGAGAGGCGTGGTCTGCAGCGTTTTAACGTACCACTCAATGGGTAAGGTCAACGTGGGTAGTTTCTCTAGAATGACAAAACTGCCACATTAATCTCCTAACTGGCATCACTTGTTTTCGTTTGTGTTCAGTTAGTTTCGCGCATATATGTTGTATCGATTTCGAAACACACTACTCACTGAACATCATCAAAAGACATCAATGTTGTGTTATGTAGTTTCATTAACCTCGATGGAGCGGATAACATGTCAGTCACTTCACAAAACCTATGTGATGAACTTTTCGTAGCATTATAGCAGCCGAGTACGAGTGAAAGTCGCCTCGTGAAGTTCAAGGCGGCTTGTTCGAGCGCTGTAATTAAGGAACAGATAGCGCATCGCCTGCAGTGGAGACACGATCGAAGGCTCACTGGCGCCGGCGCGGGCGATAAGGGAAAGTTGTGCCCGGAAAGGGCGCTTTTTATGCATCTTATCACGCCGTTATCGTTGCGGCCCTGCCTGCGATTAAGAGACCATGATAGACTGCTTAGCTTCTCTACAGGCACCTTGCACATGAGATGATGTGTGAAGTGTTGCCGGATGCGCGCCCTTGCCTCCTCGGCAGCCATGTGCAACCACGGAAGTGTGAATTATAAAGTTGTGGTTCTGGAACTTTTGAATCGATTTACTCCTTGAAGGCTGCTGGTATTCTGTAGCCAGGCAACAATGGAAATGTAGAGTCGTAACGAAGCTGCGGTTATCTCCGGTTCTGAAAATAACGCCTTATCAATTTTTTGTCTCCAACTACATGAAGGAGGTAGTGACACTGCATTGCTTACTCCGTAGTCGATTGTCAGTTTTAGTTATTTGCTTAACCTCAATGAATGATGTTTTTAGTAGAAACGTAAGTTTAACTCTATCAAACGGGCAAAATGTACTCACCGGGAGCCAAAAAAGGAACAAAGTAATTCAAGACGTTGATCTTCGGTTCGGTTTGTAAAACACTACAGGAAAGTAATCAAAAATAACAGTTATGTGAAAATTAGGATGTCAAATATTAATCTCCTGTAACGCTCATTTACAGCTTAAACAAAAGCAAAATATCATTTATGTCCGAGCTCCGTGATCACCATGTGGCAGGTATAAGTTTTGGGCTTAGCTGTGCTTCTTCGTGCCTCCGACGGCGCAAACCTGAGGAGGTTTTTCATGTTACTCCTGTACAATACCAACATTGCACTGTCCAGACTGTATACAGGATCATTGTTGAGTCGCAAAACGTCGTGAGGATTCTCATGGTACTTCAGTGTAATATCATGTTTTGACTGTCTAGTTTCTACGTATATAAATTACAACTGTGAGTTGCAAAGAGGCAGAAGTCTACCAGCGTGAAAATATGTCAAATCTAATCGCGTCGTGATATTTAAGTTTGAGGAAAATTCTTATAGATTATTAAGGTAAAATTCTCACATGACGCACTACAACGGAATAAACGGGAATAATCTTCTTAGAAAAAATGCGTCCTTTGAACGTTTACGACACCAGCGTCGTCTTAAACGTACAAAATGAGCTTTATACGTCAAGACAGAAGAAGAATCAACATGGTTGTAATTTCGCTCTTTCAATTTTATAAGATTTCAACACAGACTGTCCCTGGGGTGCGGAAAAGATGGATTCCTATGGGGGTTAAGTTTGTGACGTTATAGCGTTGATGCGTAAAGGAGGAAATTTTATAAATTTCAGGCGTTGTGTAAAGTTTTCTGTTGCCTGCATTCACTATGTTTTACATGACATTGTTTCTCATGTATTAACCGTAAAAATTTTAACCCTTCATTGCAGTTATTTTTTTGTGATTGATTCTAATACTTTTCATAAAATTCTTCACTACTGTTTTTTCTGGCGGAAATAAGAACAACCAAAGAATAGGAGCATTAATCCCATATCAATAAACAAATTTAGATACTGTCTGCCGGTTGTGTAGTGTGTGTAATTAACGTAGTGGTCGGAGAGCCGGTCTACACGTTCTAAATTTGTTGAAAGATTTTCAAACTTCAGCAGAAATTACTTTCTTAGACCAGCTTTCGATTACCTGACAACAATTTTCGCTCTGATAGCGGAAGCTTGGCCCAAAAAAAATGTAGCCGAAATTTGAAAATCTTTTAAATGAAAAAGTACCAGTAGAAAAATGTCAGTACGAGTGGGCCTGAAAGATCGTATCGAATTGTTCGTGTTGTCAAGGGACAATTCGTATTTGTTCTACGTTAACTAAGGTTAAATTCATCAACAAAACTGAATTGAAGTGACTTCAATATGAAAAATCACTAATTTTAATGATGCATTTTCGATAGATTTGCTGATTTTGTTAATTGAGTGGGTTCGAACAATTTTATACTATAATATCAGGAATCTTCTATAAATTCTTGTGCTGTTTGCTTGAAATATTTTCGTACGGCGATCATTAATTTAACCTTTTGTTCTGTGCAGGAATTCTAATAGAACGCATTACAGACTTATCATGACACCGTAATCAAGAAGCAGGGATTTGAACTGTTCACACACCCAGTCACCTCTTTCCATGCGGCCATAGGCCTTGTGTGGTTTGGAAACTCAAGCAAACGCTTGCATTGCGATTCACGGTATAGTCGTGCAGTATCTCAATGCGTGGGGGAGCCGTGATAAGTAGCGAAGGCAGATAGGTACCTATGATAGAAGATACCATAGTCTTGATATCTGCAACGCGATATCTCCTCGCTCGGCGTGTAGGAGTGATAAGCATTTCTTCGTTCAGTCGGCTGTTAAGCTCGTCGTGTTCTTTTAACACCTATTTACTGCTCGGAAGTCTAGTCGTGCTTGAGCCGTTGCTTCTGCAGCACTCAGAAGTGCGATCCGTCTTTACTGAAGGAATGGTGTTTCATACTCTGTTATTTTATTACCTTAAATTGTTAATTCCTGCCAAATATTCAATCTTGTGTTATTCAAGACTAATTTTTCTGTGTGTGATTTTTTTCGACTGGAATTATCCTGAAAAAAATCCCCAGTCTTTTATTGCAGAATTTTGTCCTGTTCACCCTTTTTTGAACGTAGAAGGAACAGCAAGGAACGAGTTAGTGTTGGTGAAGCAAGATCTGGGTTTACATAACTGTTGAAGAGTGAGACAGTCTGTGAATGTGTTGTCACTTCAGCTCCGGGAATGTCCCCCATTCATTGTAGAGTGTTTGTATGAGGCGACAAGAGTTTAGCTTCGCCCACACCGCATCGCCCACACCTGTGCGCTGCGTAAACAACTGCCTGCTTATAGGACGTCTTCTGCTCTCCCTACTACCTTAAAACTCCTCTGGCTCTCATCTACTTTCTTTTCTCAACTCTGGGATAAAGAAGCCCTCTTTTTCAGATCATGTAGTGTAATTGTACAGATCATTTAGTGTTATTGTAACTCGTTGCTTGCGTTCCGTCTACTGTAAAATATTTAGCCTCTTCTACTTTCTTCGAGGGAGGAGCCATTAATCTTTAGGACAAGTTTATACGCGTGTTAATGCGCAGGACTCACAAAATTGTACTCTTTCTTCACTATTGGAGTATTGTGCTCCACTGTTTGATTTTGTGAGCGCCGGCTGCGACTTCAATCTCAAATTAATTCTACATGTTATTTAATATGAAGTGATTCGTTGTGGAATATATTTTGTTAATATTTTTGTTATGAAAAGATGGAATCAATCAAAAGGGAGTTTCTATACGTCATCCACTTGCAGTTCAGTTTATGAAACTCGTTGTTAATCCGTCACGAGAGTCTGCCTTTTACAATACTGCACAAGACCTGCACGCTTGACTGTGATCTACGTCTAATTTTTCAAAGTAATCATAGACCAGTTTTTCCAAAGAATCTACGTCCGAATATATGTCGCTAATCACAAGTCATGCTGCAATTGATCGATAGACAACAGAAATAAGGCGAGAGATCTACGAATACTTTGTCAATAGTCTGACCCCCAATAACAGGATTCGTGGTAATCGAGAAATTTTCCGCATGTCGTACGCCTGCTCATCTCGTTCGTTAAGTCGACGTCAGATACCGATGTATCATCGCCTTAGCTACAGGCAGTGCCGGGCCTCGGCCAGTGAGAAATTAGTCCGGTGTGACGTTCCTGCACCGGTTTCCCTTGCATTATCTTGCCTCTAAAGGGTCAAAGAGACACAAGGGTCCGAGACCAAAAGTATGCCTGTAATGTTTTACCAAATCAATTGAGAGTGAAAAGGAATTGCATTATCAATGAAATATAATAATTTATCATTATTCGTCAGTAAAACTAACCCTCGGCGAAGTATTATCGTATCTTTAGGGGAAAATTTCCAGTGCGTTTCTTCTTTGACTTATGCGGGGTCATAAATCTTTCGTATTTTATATAAACAGATTTCAACGCTTGGCAAGGAGTTGGAGTGGGCAGGTTCATCTTAGCTGTCAGATGGAGGCTAATTATTATGCGGCAGTCGTGACAAACACAAAGGGATTCAAACTGTTGTTGTCGACGAGTACAAGCTGTCCTGGGTATCTAATTCATTATTTACCATAAGTACGTGTTAATATTTATTAGGTTTGAAGATTGTGGCTTACGTGTTGTTTCTTTGAGACTTAGAAGCTATAGTATATTTTTCAAATTCTAGTTATTTTTATGGTTGAGCTATCAAAGTTTCTGAGATTCGATCAATATTAGCCTTTTATTGCTCGAGCCATTTATTGTATTGATTTTCGACAGAAGTCCTGACTCTCAGTCGACTTGTTAGATATCATTTGCAAAGATTTTAAACGCCTGAAACTGCTTTGACGTACCTCATTTTTGCGTGACCGAGTAGAGTTGGTGGTTAACTATCCACCTGTTGTGCAAGTCGAGGGCCGCCCACGCCCAAAGAATCCGCCGTGCTGTGGCGACGCCATCACTTGTGTTCGGGTCGGCAGTCATCGCCCGGGTGTTCGGAGAGTTGACTGCGCTCCCCTGTAGGGCTCACTGATGAATTCAGAATAGGTGCACACTCTTATGGTAGATTTGATTATAAAATTAGCATTTAGAAAAGATAAGTTAAACGATTTTGATATTCATGAAACTTAAAGGCTGACTCAACAATTTTCAACTCACTCCTACTTACGAATGGAAAATGACTCGTGGGTACAAGTTGCCATGTGTTTATAAGGTAATCGCCTATTTTAAAGCGTGCCATATTAAAATAAATGATGACTGCTTATCTAATGTTGCTCTTGCTCCAGCATACGTCGTTCATGAGATACTGACAGTCCGGTGTAAGAACGTTCTGCATGCATGGTAGCAAGCGATTGAAAAAGCTGTGATATTCAAATGTGAGAACAGAAATTTTGTAATGAAAAACACACATTCACCAAAAATGCAAAGACTTACCAGTGGTTACATGTGAAGCGTTGGATTTACTGCGATTGAAAGCGCGCAACTTACGCCTGTAAGAACAGAGTTGACGCTGAGGAGTACTGGACTCTGAGGTGTTGCTAGTTGCGCGTGAGAGATTGTCAGAATGGTTGAACGGCGAGGTTCGCATGCGCTCGGGAAGAGCAGTCGCTGTGGCGAACAGCGCCGCCGGGGGCAAGCACCGTCATGCTCTACGCTCTAGCATGAACACAGAATTGTACATGACTAAATGTTATAAGTAATTCATGGTAGCTCGGTAGTTGAAAGAATTTAGTGAGTGGAGGTACTTCGATCTGTGAAACATGAACGTAGTTTTGACATCTATACATCGCAAAATTAGTTCATCGTATCTCTATTAAAATGATAACCTTAATCTAGGCATAATAGTAGATTTCGCTAAAAGCAAAGTTCTTGGAAAACGTATGGGCATTAGTAGGTCAATGATTCGTTGGACAAATGCTGGTGAATCATTATGAGTCACAAGGACCATCTTACGCGTCGCAGGGGAAATTTATACCCTATCCATTGATGTAGGTCCGCACGTAAATCATTTTCTTTGCTCAGTGGATATTTCCCCGTACGTTCAAAAGTACATTCCATCCAAAGTTTTTCTAAAGTTTGACATGTTGTAGTTCGTGCATGATGCACAATTTAGGGTGCATGCTTAGGGGTGTAACTAATGCTTGTTCATTGTTCTATGAAGTTCGAAATTCCTGTCCCACGTGCTCCACGCAGCAAGAAACTCACATTTGTCGGGCTTTTATGGTGAATATCCTGTTCCTGAGCAGCGTTTTCGCCTCTGCATTCTCTGTCTGAGAGTCAGGTGCCGTTATCGCGGTAATTTTTAATTTTGTCTGTGACTTGTTCTCTGAATGTAACGATATCGCTCGTGTGTGCGTGTGCCTGATTGGAACGTGGTCTTCGATTGCGCCATGTGAGCTTATACGTTCAAGCATGTGAAGAAACTTCCTTCTATTACATTCCACGTGCCGCGTTAGTCATACAGCCTAGTTAGGGAAACACTTTTGCGCACCTGAAACTAGAGAACACACAGTGATGCGTTGCTTGTGTATTCTTGCTTTGTCTTGATAATCTTTCAAGTTTATGTAATGTTTTCCTTCTGTGTTAGGTTTATGACGTATTCTAAACACTCATTATTAACTCTCTTTTCAGTTTTATTATACGCGATAACAAGTTAAATTTTGAAATACATGATAACAAGTTCTTCTCCGTGGTTTAACTTCGAAGACAGAGGTGAGCGACTCGGCAGTATTGATGCTCCCATGTAAGGATTTAGAAACAAACTGGTAAACATTCTAACATGCAGGGCGACGCACAAGAAAGCGATAGAATGTAAGAAGTTGTAACCATAGATTCATACGAGCCAGTTACATGGTCACATCGTTACCAAATATCAAGACCAGTTTTTGCTTGTGACCAAGTATTGACATTTGAACTGATAACGCGTTTTCCGCTGTCGGTGTTCGCAGTACGTATTAGGGTGTTTTTGATACGGAGACCTAAAAACACGTATAAGTACAAAGCATCTCTCTATAAAGTTGGATGAGCCATTGCAACATGTCATCATGTTCAACTTATCAGGCAATAAAATGGTCACCAAGTGAAGAAGTCGCAAGAATGATAGAAAAATTTGTTGTACGGTAATGGAAGATTTTCAACTGTATTTTTATATAAATATTACTTTGCTCGGTAATTGTTTTACGAACTGCTACGCATAAACCATAGGCGCCCGCCTCTGTTCAAATGTTTTTAATGTTGTAAGTTCTTTCCCGCCATCGTCTTGTTTATGATGTTTGTACACTGTGTTAAGTTCAAGAGGTAAATAAAAATATCATTTCTGTTTGTTTACTGCTAAATCCAATTTCGTTCCATGTCAAAACAGTTCTCCGATGTGATTTTAACAATGATCAAAAGTAAATGAGATATCTTTCAACTTCATTTAAATTAAAATATTCAACGGCAAATTTGTTGTCCTTATATTAAGAGCCCTAAAAAGATTTTCAAAAAGAGAGAGCATTTCTTCCTTTCATCCATGCTTGAGATGTTGAATTCGATATCGAATGAAATGTTTAGGTCACCCACCTTGCCCTCATTCGACTAACCCTATGCTTGTTTACAGGCATCCACGATGCCACTGGACAGCCCCCTGCCACCCCTCCCTCCCTCGTGTCCCCAGTGCCTGGTGCAGTACGGCAGTGGGGACGCGCGCCCCCTGCGGGAGCAGTGCGGGCACACCCGATGCTACCGCTGCACCTTTGCGTCCACACGATGTCCACTCTGCGCTGCACTCCTGGGTACGTGTGCTGCGCTTTGCACGACACTTCAGTATTTAGCCGAATTTGTGAATTTTAATATTTCTCTGAATTTAAACATTTCTGAGTTTGTGAATTTCAATATTGTGTTGGGAGGCTCTCGTATTGAATTGACGTACAGTGTGCATATCTATGCAAAGAAGTGATGTTACCCATGAGGTATGTTGCTGTTCCGTCGCCGTGCATTGCGCGAAACGAGTCGTGCTCTGAGACATGTTTTGAGAAGGACTAGTAGTAAAGCAGAGCTGGGTTTCAGAACTCTTTGGCTTGTTTGACGTGCACAACTGTAAAATATCTTTCTGAAGCAAAGACTCTCCTTTCATCACACCGGGTTGTGCGAATATCCAAAAGAAAGAAAGAAGAGTTGGTTATAACCTTGGGTGTGAATGAAGAGAAAATTAAACAACGCTCATCTATAATTGCTTCTTTGTAATCACCACGGATTTTTTCCATGTTGTCAATAGTCAATTATCAGAGCTTGTTCCTATGCCTGGTGAAGCGTTGTGCATAGCAGTGTAAGCTGTGTCAAGTGTATGTCAGAGTTCAAATGCTCAAAACTTACACTCCTAAAAGTATTTCTTAGATATAATAATATTTTCTTCATAATTAAAATTCGATGAAAACTAGCCTACTTAGTGGTTTCTGTAGCCACTGATTTCATATTGTATTATTGTGAAAAGGCTTTCTCTGTAACAGTTAACCTACGGTGTAAACCTCTTATGCACAATTGAACTCTGGTTTTTCAGCTTCATTCACCTTGATACAACCCCCATGTTACGCTAGATTAATGCTGCTGCCTCCTTGCTTGATGTAATGCACTTGGACGAACGTGTTTTAATATTGTAGTCTCAATTGCTTTTGAGGAGCGGCAACGACGAAGTGCTCTAGTATCTTAGAGGGAGGAGGGTGAGGAAGGGAGGGATCTAAAATACGAGTATTGACTGCAAGAGTGCTTCATCTGTGTGCTCGACTTAGTTACAATAATTTTTTGGGAAAATTAGTGAAGTGAAAGCGAAAAATAATTAAATCCAATCAAAGCGCCTTGCATAAAATTAGTATCCATTTACCGAAAGCTGCAGCAGATAAATTGTGTCCATTGCAAATTATGAAATTTGTTCGTCCTCAAGATGAGCGTGAATAGCTTGAGTCGAACTGTGAACGAAGATCATTAGATCAAAATTTGAACTGAAAACGATTCATAAGTTCATTTGTTTCATTTGCATTCAGTGATACGTTAAATTGGAATATTTCTTTGCTTTCTTTGTGTGGACTCGAATTTGAGTGTAAAACTTTAGTAACAAATAATATACCTTTCAGAATCATCAGGATCGAGGAGGTTGACTGACTCAGGCCTGTCCTTGGAGGGCCGCCCTGCTTCTCTTCGGTCCTCTTCAGTGTCGCCATGTCGGTATGTCCTATTTGGGAAATCGATCGTAAAAATAAAACGAAAGCCACCAAAGTGTGTCTGTTTTGTCTGAGTAGGAGTAAACGTTTGCCTCAAATGGTGCTATTTCCTCCACTGCATGCGTCATTTTGAGTCCCGATGTTGGTCTTGTCACCCACTGAGTCAGGTCAGCTGAGATTCGAAGGTCCTTTGTTCATTGACAAAACATCGACGTCGTGTAGCAAAAGGGCGCTTGCCATAACGTGAAAACACCACTTCTATTTCAGTGATCAATGCTGTGCACCACGTAACAGTATAATTTTAGGTGATGTCAATAAATTAGCCTGTACCAAATATCTTTAGACGCGTGTTCTTACCGTATGTTAAGTTTATATCAAGCGCTTTCGTTAAAGCACACGTACGCCGTCATTTAGAAAGAAAGTAGTCCCTAAAACTGAGTTGTCTCTCTAAAATTTTGAGGCTTACTTCACGTGCCACTTTAGTGTTAAGGAAAAAGTAAGTTTTTAAAATTCGGCCTGAGCATCCCTGGGCTTTAATCACTAATCTGTCGGGGATTCATCATTCATTTGTGAAATTAAATTTTTTTAAAATGAAGTCGCTAACTAGATTTTATAGCTTAGATTTTTGAACGATCCTACCATCTTCGAACGTTTTAAATAATTTCACACAATTTTTGTAACTGCGCACTGAGTGTCGACCGACTCGCATCGTTCTATTCGTTAGGTGTGCCATGCTTAAACATCTAAGCAAGTTGTATATTTTTCTCACTATCCCAATTGAATTTTCAATCTTTGCGTGCTATGAACAAGCAACTTGTCCATTCTTATCGCTGGCTGTGCCCACATTTCAAGTTTCCTATAATTGATGACCGTTGTTCTCATAATGAGCATAGAAACGGAAATGGTCAAAGTCATTATTCCTTCTTCATTTTGATCGTGGATGTGTATTATTGTGGTTTAGGCTTTTGATATTGTGTAAATTATAAAAACTCTCGCCGTGAAACAGAAATATAACCTCTTGCGAGTTGCACTCGCTCGTTTCAAAGCTTTTGAGTGCTCAAACGTTTAGGGCAAATGTCAGGGCTGAAACGAATGAGAGACTCGTAGAAAACCAGCTGTAACTTTTGCTTCTGAATAAATATTTGAGCAGTTGAATTGAAATAGTGCATACGAATTTGTTTATTGACTCAATGAATATTAAAATGTCTTCAAGTGGCTACAAAAGTTAAGTGAAAAATTTTCACAGCTGCTGCAAAACAAGTTCTCAATGTCTGATATAATTGCTTTGTAAAATTTTCAGAAATGCATCCAGTATTTTTTCAGGTTTCAGTCAACTATATTTTCATTTTTCAGTTAACTGTTATATTAAACATACAAGCATGGAACTCCTCATGCAAACTCATTGTCTAGAAACATTTATTGTGTTCACCATCACTGAAGCAATCTGGGGTACATCTTATCACCTTTTTCTTTAAAAAAATTTTCATTCGCCGTAATATGTTTTTGTCAACCATAAATGGAGATTCATGCCAATTATAACACACTCTACATGCAATGCATCTAGCGATTTCAAGCTCTTGAAAAATACAGCACGAAAATATTTGTCAATGCGAGTTTAAAAACTAAAGGATTTGAGTGCACTTGGAGCCCAGAGGATACCCAGAATACATGAGTTCACTATGTTAGTTATGCTGTCTCGTCAACAGGCACCGCAGCTCCTCATTCCGCCTGAGCTCGCGCGGCGAGTCCCCCGCAGGGGCCATGCAGCCCCGCGCTGCTCCGTATTATCACCACCACATACACGGTGAGTTGGGTGGTAGTCCTAGTGCAAGTTGGGGCTCCTCGATCCTGGTGATTTTCGAAGGTATAATACCGTAATTTCTGTACAATCTAGACTATTTATTTGTAAGGTACAATATGTCAAAAGTGTTACGAATAATTTTTTTCTGTATTTCATGTTACCTCCTAGTGTGCGGTATTCTGAGTCCGGCATTCAAGTGTTAAGTAACTTATTAGTCTACCATAAAGGGCTAAAAGCTTCCAGAATTCTGTTGTACGAGTGGCCGACTAACTGATTAGTCTAAAAAGTGACTGCATCAGTTTGTGTGATGGTGAGTCTTTCTCTTCACTTTATTACTGACACGTGTACGCTGTTAAATTCATTTTAAGTGTAACTGATTTCACTTCGCCCTTGGCCTCTTCGAAGCCATCAGTTACTGCCTGTGAACGCGCTTTCGTGCGCTGATCCAAAGGTGTTTATCTCAGGGTTGCGTGCTGCCACATTTTGTTCCGTGGAGAAGAGACGACCGTGTTAGGAGCTTGGAACCATCCAAATCAGCAAAAATCTAATCTTATTTAACAAGCTGTTTTTTGACTACGGGAAAAGTGCTAAGGTGTGAAATTGTTTTACGAGATTCATTTGAAAACTTCGCTAGATATACCCTTTTATAGTTCCTCTGAACTCAGCGCATCTAATAACATCGTTAAGGTAGTTGGAATGCATCAAGAGCTTGAATCTGAGTACTCTGACAACATCGAACGAGGTCATGAGAGTACCTATAGGTAACATATTGAAAGTACGAATTTGTAGGACCTTGTAACATCGGATGTGCTTGTGATACCGAGCAACGAGTACAAATCTGAGGGTGGAAGTGTATTGACGGTTGTGTGTTGGCAGGCGCAAGAGCGTCCATGCGGCCGGGCCGACGGCGGAGCAGGCGCGTGTCGGTGCCGCTCCCGCTGCCGCGGCGTGAGGAGCTAGGCTTGCGTGGAGGTACTCCTGGTTGGTACCATCACTAACGCTTTATAAAACTGCAGAATTAATATCTAAAATGTGCTCCCCGCTTATAAAACTTTTGAGTTGCGTTTATTTCCTTCAACATTTTTTATTCGAAATACTATCAACTAAAGTAAAATTTCATTTGCTCACAACAGCTTCTAATATCTATGAAATTCTATCCTCCCTGCGTTCATCGTTGTAAAAAGCTGACCCAACAAATCTCATTGGATTCACGTGCCCAAGAGAACGTAATTCCATAGGCGAAAATCTGCCGAGCGAAAACGACTTGCGAGATACATGTTATATTTACGATACAGTGTGCTACGCTGTCAAATAATTTTCAGATTTACTAATGAGGGTAATTTCCTCTTGGTTTGGAAACATGCGAAACCCATGTTCAGGCGTACTGGGGTAAAAACGCATTAAGTTTATGTATGTGGTAAACTGTGCTTCAAAACTGAATGACTGCGTTAATCCTAATTGATATAATTATGGTAATGTTATACTAAAGAATTACGTAATGTACGTCTATAAAAATTTCTAAAAATGTTTTTTAATTCAACTCGTCTGAAGTCGCTTTATTGCTTGTTAACCTCTAGCTTAAATTAACTGTCGTGGCGTAATATTTGGACTTTTGCTTGTATTAGGGAGTTAAGTATAAAATTATTCTAGCCATATGATGAGTCAAAGAACATTGAACTGATGATCGGCTGCAACGTAAGTTGATTTGCTGTGAGAGTGCAAAAATTTTTACATTCGCTTTGTACAACCAATTGCTGCTCATCATACTAATTTTTTCAGCTATGCGAGCAACACTTTTAGTCATTCAAAGCGAGTTGTACGTTAATGTGGAATGATCATAATATATATGAATTAGTTTAACTTGAAAGTGTTTTTACGTTTTTGCTGCAACAATAAAAAGGAATTCAATTGGTGATTATATTTTAGAGCAATTTTCTACCGATCTTGAGTGTTGATGTAAAAGAACGCCTGGTATTGAAATACAGACTCCTGCAAGCTATCATGAAAGCAGTTGATATGCTTGCATGACGATTCAAACACAAACTGAGAGAAAACGAAGTGAGTAGAGTTACTGCACTGTGCAGGAGGCGGGAGATACGGGATCACGCCGGACCACCCCGTGCTGCCGGTGCTGTCGCCGAGCAGCAAGGCGGAGGAGGAAGACCTGTACGCTCGCTTCCAGCTGCTGCTGTGTCCCGCTGCTGCGGACAACAAAACGCCCTCCTCTGGAGGGTCTAAGGCGTCCAGCGGCCGCAATCTGCCTAGCTCTAACACCAGTCCTTTCTCAACCCTCACTGGTGAGCTGAGGCTTCTTACAGGGACCTAATTCTGAAGTATTGTGATGTACCTCGCCAATATTATAGAAGTTGTCTCAAATAGTTCTCAGATGTCCAACATGCCCATTAAGGTGAGGGTAAACAATTTATAAACTAACGTGGCCAGTTGTGCGCTGTGTCGAGGTTGTGTGTTTTGATTATCCACCCTCTGCTTAATGTCAAATCGTCAATGGAATTAGAAATATTAGTCAAATATTAATCTCAAAAACGTATATTTTAATTTCTAAATTATCAATATGGTACTTTAACGTAGACCATGTCACCAACCCAAGTTATGTTTAGATTTATTATGCTTTAATTGATTAATAAAAAAATGGCCAGTGGGACTACCTTTCCTTTGCGACTAAATTTTAATTGTTTTCCTGCATCAGTTATTTTTTTAATCATAATGTCCAATTCTATCAAGGTCTGCGATAATAGCCTTTTTTACCTCTCTTAGTAGTTCTCCTTTTTCATTACTTTATTGATCTTGAAACTTCTTACTTCAATTCAGAAAACCTTTAATTACTATTCACCTGAGTGATTAGAAGAATGCGAGAAAATTTCTATTTTGTGAGCTGTGGTCTGCGCTGATAACGCTGTTGTAGAATGGGGTTCTATTCTTATGCTCGTGGGTCACATGCGCAGAGGGACTTGCATACGTTTTCTGAAATCGAGTGCTTTGTCGAGCACTCGTGTCCTGCCTTCTTTTTTCCTTTCTTCCTTCTCGTAGCGCTGAGGAAGACACTCGTTAGGCTGTTGAGGTGCGTCAGTGTGCACAAGAGGTAATATTCATTTTTACGTGTAGCTGTCTGCGTAAGTTAGCCGCCAGCTATATGTTGTACTACTCATTATAGGGAGCACTGATTGCTCCTTGTTAGATCTTTTGAGCAGCTTACATTCTTTTTCTTCTGACGTAACATTTTTTCAGCGATTCCCTGTATCATATTAGAAAATTTCTGGATTTTCTTCACCTATCATAATGACCACCTTTACTGGATTATTATCAGGGTCCTCCGAGCTGGAACCTCGCCTAAGGCGTTCCCCAGAAGACAGCGTTTACGAGGATCGGTGCGGGGACCACATTTACGGCGAGCGCTTCTACTGCCCGCCGCTCTACTCCTCCCCGCGCATGGGCGCCGCGCTCCTCTCCAAGCCTCCTCTGCCCTCCAGTGAGTTGATCAATTTGGAAGCTAATGATCCTGTAGATTTGAACAAAATTTCTGCGTTACCAATTCGATAGAAAAGTTTTTTTTTTGCCAAATAATCCTTAGTTTTAAATAACAGTCCAACTTGCTTCTGTAATCGCGTCACAAAAGTTGATTTATCATTTTCACTATGCTCAGCATGAATTGTCGACCGAATTAGGTTGTCTTTTAAATGTATTCAAGGCAGGGACAGATATTCGATTGTAAAGTTTTATGCTAAGTTTGGAAAACGAGAATTTCAGCGCATTAGTCAAGCTCAGAAAGTAAAGATTGAATATGAACTTTAAATATTGCAAAAATTAAAAACTATTTCATGCTACGCAAATTGTGTTCAGATGGCATGAAATTAAGAAATGTATTTATGTGTGTGTGTTGCAAGTCCTCGACGAGCATTCTCGAGCAACGTAGTTTTGACTTCTGTCTGTTATCTCATAAACAATTTGGGAATTAACTTTGAGATTGAAAAATATGACATAAGTTCTAATTTATGATAAAATTTTTTGTTAACTTTACGAAAAATTCGCTAGCAAATACTGTTTCTGTTTAAACGGATTTTGAGTGTTTTAGGTTGAAGAAATGACTTGTGGCGAAGATAGTTCCGACTTAAATCCGGTGACACTTTATGTCGGTCAACCCGTTAACCGTCAGTGTTCATTTATCTGCTTCTGGTAGGTTGCATTTTCACTGTCACTGCCCAGTTTACTAGCTCACGCAAAGTGTTTACTAATCGTATGTATCCATAAAAGTAGACGCAGGGGTTTTTTATCTATGTATGATGGTCACTATCCTCAAATCAGTTCGGTAAAACAGCTGCGGTCACACCGTAATGACAGTTCATGGTTTAATTACGGATCTCGGATGTGACGCGAGAACCTCTACGTATCGTGTTCTATTCCAACGCTCTTGCCCATCATTTTTATGTAAACTTGTAATGTCATCAGGAACCATACAGACCCCTTCACCGCGATGCCCATCATCCAGGGCCGCATGCTCCCCTCAGCCCTCCATCAACACAGACTTCGTGGGCCGGTCCTGGCTGTTCGAGGAGCTGCTGGACTGCGCGTCATCTCAGGACACGCAGAACAAGGGAGCCGCCATCCTCGGTCAGGTTGGAGCCGGCAAAACAGCGGCCGTCATCAGAATACTGGACAACGTCGACTCATATCAAGGTACGATTTTTGATCCACTGGAGTGTCATTAAATCCTTGACGGATTTTTTTTGCAATATGAGTTAAAAAATAGATCTTAAATTCAGTCGTTGCTTATCATAATCGGATGCACTGAGCAAGTTGAATGTGCTTAATCCGAATTATAATTCTTAGTTTTAAACTTGTTAGAGATTGTCATGGTTTGGTTATTATTTGTTTGTATTCCAATGCAGGTTATTTCAATTCCCTATGTGAACAATGCTCTACATTTACTAATTTAAGGATAGCAAATTTATAGAGAAATGTCAGTGAACAGAAGGTATGTTAACAAATATGTGAGTAGATGTGAGCATTCGTTTATTATTGTTGTTCACAGATATACGTCTCTTTTCATTCAGGTTCCTCAGGATCAGAGATATATTGCGAGCCAGTGTCGTCTGAAGAGAGCGCGCTGCACTCGCTGGCTGGCCGAGTTGTCGCTTACCACTTCTGTCTCGCGGGAGATGACAGCACATTTTTGGTCCCTGATTTCGTCCATTCCATGGCCAACCAGCTGTTCCAGAGTCCACGCCTTGGCGCATACAAGGAAATGGTTCAGACTGACTCAAGTTTAAAACAGAGCGTTAGTCTCACGTCATGTATTGCAGATCCCTCTGCTGCTCTTCACAAAGGAATTTTCCAGCCTCTTCAACGTCTCAGAAGACGAGGCAAACTTCCCAATGACTCGTTTGTAATGCTAATAGATGGATTAACCCTTACTGAAAATCCATCTCAGTCCCCTTTGCATTCTTTGGCAGATTTTTTATTCAAAGAAATCCGAAACTCCCCGACTATTCTTAAGTTCATCATCACTCTTAGGCCTCCATCTGCTGGAGTGCTCGAAAACGTCCCCTTGCACACCCTGTCTCTTGATCTCGATGCTCAACACTCTCCGTCTGACCCAACACTTATGGATCTGCTTCAGTACGTGACGTTCAGGTGTGAGCACTCCCAACGCATATCGAGTAACATCTCAGTGACTCCTGATGCTCTGGAGAGTGGATCCGTGCTGGAGAGGTTCACCCAGCATGTAGTTTCCCTCTCTAAAGGCTCTATGTTATACTTAAAGCTTACCCTAAATTTAATAGAGAATGGCTTGCTAGTCTTAAAATCTGGATCTTTTAAAATTCTTCCGCAATCGTTGGCAGAAATTTTTTTGCTGATGTTCAACATGAAGTTTCCAACGACCGCTAGTTACGAAAAGCATCAATCAATTTTCAATGTTGTTCTTGCTGCTCGATCTCCTTTAACTCTTCACGAAATTTATCAATGCCTTAATGCAGGCTACCTTTGTCAATTTTATTCTTATGCTCAGT
The DNA here is from genome assembly GCA_014220935.1 of Platorchestia sp. MABIK. Classification (NCBI taxonomy): domain Eukaryota; kingdom Metazoa; phylum Arthropoda; class Malacostraca; order Amphipoda; family Talitridae; genus Platorchestia; species Platorchestia sp. MABIK. The sequence goes on along the minus strand of JACJUY010000122.1, from coordinate 236,923 downwards.
TTCTTAACCTTTTCAAACCGTTCAAAGACTTATTAAGAAAACGTCACGACAATACTTACGTGTTCTTCCATCCCGCTTTGCGGGAATGGTTGACCAACCGTTGCCGTGGAGACTCCAAGAAGTTCCTAATCGATCTAAGTGTTGGGCATTGTCACCTAGCGTTGAAACTCTCCCGCGTAGACTGGCCTCTCTCCGAACAAATGACTCTAGAGCTTGCTCATCACATCGTACGCTCACAGACTTTTAGTGATGACCTCAAACACAACATGACGCAAGAAGAATACCAAGCTTTGTGGATTACACAGTCGTCTGCTAACCCATCTGGAGCTCTAATTCATCCTCGTAATCTTTTCGATCCTGATTTGAAGGTAAGTTTTTTGGATCTTTCTAGAATTTGTTTTCAAAAACCATAGAAGTTGGTCAATTTTGCTGGTTTGAATTATTTCATGGATTAGCCTTTCGCTATTCAAAGTCTGAAAGCAAAGTTTAGTAATTCTAAGAGAATTTACAACGTACAACTTGTTATTTTTCACTACGTCTCATTTCTACAGGTGTCCCGGCTTCTTTTGCTCGCTGGTGCTTCTGCAAATCAGATCACGGGAGTTAAAAAGGAGAGCTCAGTTTTGGGCGTGGCTTGCGCCCTCGGCTTTTCAAAGTTTGCCTCACTGTTGATTGAGTTTGGAGCCAGCCCTAACCGCCCTAACAATGATGGAAACACACCGCTGATCCAAGCGGCATCTTCTGGACACTTAGATATAGTAGAAATGCTCTTGAAAAATAAGGCTAATGTCGTCGCTAAAAACTGCCTGGAGGAAACAGCCCTAGTCAAGGCCGCATCTTGTGGCCACAGCGAAATTGTGAGCGTACTATTGCGGTGCCAGTGGCCCAGGGCCAGCCTGCGCAACCAGACTCTCCAAGCTCTCGTGACTGCTGCTCGCAATGGTCATGCTGAGGTTAGTCAAAACATTATCTCCACATGTAAGATTTAGATGTAAAATGTTGTCCTGACACACGGGCCATGGCGTGTGCTATCATTTTCTATCTGGGCATTGGGGTACCGTTTGATGGGACGACTAGAGGCTTATTAAGATTCAAGAATTCATTGCAAAACATAGCACCTACGCTGTACAAAGTCTCACCTTTTAATTAAAAGGTGAGCTGTCGACAGCAAAAAAGAACTCTCATAAAGCGAATTCTCGACCTATTAACATGATGAATCGTAATGCTCGGTTATCCGGAACACTATGGACGATCACAACATTGATTTTAGATTTGAGAGGTTATATTTGCGTTAGAATAAAAATTAGTGATAAAAATGCATTATGTTTTGGCAGCATTCTCCCTGAGGCCGTTACCTACCGTGAGCGAATAAAATTTATCTTCTCGATTTTTCATCATATTGGTATAGTGCGTTTGGTGATCTTATTTGCTTGTTTGTTGGTGATATCCTTATTTGCTTGTTTGTTGATAGGTCCTAATTTTACGACATGCACTGTTTTATTATTGTCGCACTCTGTCAGAGGCCAAAACCCCCCTGCCTTGTGCCTTTTATGATAACAAATTATATTAAAAAAAATTAGGCCGCGATATATATGCAAATTAATTGACCCCACTAACACTGTTCACGAATTGTTCTATGATACTATCAACAGAAAAAAGTCAATATCATCTACTCCTCTGCACCCCATCTTCTCATTAATCCATCTTAAAATCTACTTTTTTCTCAAAGGCCGAACACTAGCGTATTACACTATCGTCATCATCCCTATCATTAACATCATTATCGTCACGCAACATTTCGTTCTCGCAGTTTTAGGTCTATATACAATGATGCAAAATTATGTTATTCGTGAAGTGAAAAATTTTCACACAAATATTGTTCTGAGAGATTCCTTTTCATTTTTGGTTTGAAAGCAACGGAAAATCCATATGAACTTATTTCAGCCGAAGTCAGACAACTGTTATGAGTCGTCGAACTAACCTAACAGCACTCTGAGTCAGAGAAGCCAATTGGTGTTAATTTTATACAAACTTATCCCTTGATGTTTGAGAAAACTCTCGTTTTCATGCAAATGTAAGTAAATTGCATTATAAACTTTTTCAGACGATCGATCAGCTCATTCAGTCTTCTCAAGAGCTCCTAGATGAAGTGGACCACAGGTCTGGTGAGACTGCCCTTACAGCAGCATGCAAGGCGGGTCAAGTGGACGCCATCAAGTGCCTTCTTCAGTGGCGTGCTTCTATTGTCAAGAAAGGCAGAAAAGGAGAACCACCTTTGTATTGCGCCGCATTTAACGGTCACTATGAAGCTTGCAAATTGCTGCTTGACAACTCTGTGCCTATCGATCAAGTCAACGAAGAAGGACGAACTCCACTAATAGTTTCGACCGCTGAAGGTCATTTTGGTCTCATGGAGTTGCTCACGATGAACGGAGCGAAGCTTGACATTTCAGACAAAGAGGGTCTTACGGCCCTCAGTTGGGCGTGCATGCTCGGCAAGAAGCACGCTGTCCAGTACTTGCTCGATCATGGAGCTGATGTCAACCACGCTGACCATGGGGGTAGAATCCCCCTAGACCTTGCAGCACACGAGGGCAGCGCTGCTGTTGTACAGTCACTCATGGACCGCGGTGCTCTCATTGAACACGTAGATTTAGGAGGCATGAGGCCCATGGATCGAGCCGTCAGTGCCGGAAATGCCGAAGCTGTTCAGTGTTTCTTACAAAAGGGAGCCAAACTTGGGCCCACTACTTGGACATTGGCTGCCTCTCAGCCCAAGATCATGTGCGTATTATTGAAATATTCCTTCTATATTTTCGGAATCTGTATTTATCTCCAGACATGTGACTATTTTCTATCGTTCTACATTTCTTATCCTGTGGAAAATATTTCAAAAACCATCCAAGCACTCTCGCTTCCGTAAGTTTTTTAATAGAATTCAATGATAATAATAAATGAAGTTTCTGATATTCTGTAGATTCTCATAACCTTTGTTTTCTAGACTTATGCTTTTGACGAAGCTGAAGGGGGACGGCCTAGCACTGCTGCGCAAGAACCGCTTCAAGGAAGCAGCTCATCGCTTCAGTTACGCTCTGCGCAAAATCCCGACAACCTGCTCAGACGACGAGTTCCGTGACACTTTCGCCACAATCCGCCTCCATCTGACTCTCAGCCTGTCCCGGACCAAGCGCAAGATGAACGTACGAGTGTTAACTTTTAGATTCCTCTAATATGCGTTTATTTTTGGTCATTTTACTCATAGTACTCTTTTAACATTTATTATAGTACTCGTTGTCTAAACGTTTGTGTACAAAGAATGTTTCCTCAGTTTTACACCGAATGAAAAGAGTGTTGAACAATGGTTCCAAATTTGTTTTACACAGTGTAAAACAGAACCTCAATTCAAAATAATATCCTCAATGCAGCATTTAAAGCTGGCTCAATGCTACTTTTTATTTATTTCATTTCAGTTGGCTTTTTGTTCTTTTTTGGACTTGCTCTAAATGGTTCCTCCTCAGTTGACTGCACTATTCAATTAAGTTACACCTTTTACGTTGTGCTCACAGAAGCAGCAAATAGTAAGTTCGATTTCAAAACTTACCTGTCACTCATTAAGATGGAGTTTTCAGCTCATTTTCACTTTATTTTCATCTATTTCAACATGCATACCATAAGCGCAGTACACAATGACGGATAGCAAGGGAGATACATGCCTTCTTTAAAAATTTTTGCCTTATTCCCTTCTTCAATTGTTACATCATTTTTTTAAGAAAACTTGTTTTTTCAGGAGTTAACGGAAGCCATACAGCTGGCCAACGAAGCCCTGCAGCTGAGCCGAGACTCCTACGAGAGCTACTTTGCTCGAGCGCAGGCCAAGCGCAAGGGCGGGTAAGTTCTGGTCCACCTCGCTCATCTTCTGCTACGCTCAAAATGTCAAATAATTTAATTGATTTAACGTTTGATCCAAGGTTTAATTCATCACATTTGTGGAAAATTTTTTACGATATATTTCTATGTCATCCACTACCTAAAAGAGCATGTTTCATTTCTAATTTTATGTTCTTGGGATAAGTTTCGAGAAAATACATGCTAAATTTTTATGTCACAAATGAGCAGTGATTAAAGTTGCCCTGTCGTGACATAGACTGCTATTTGTCCGGGAATGTGTTTGTACTTCATACGTGTAATCACTAGCTTGTCTGAGATAGTGAAGCATTTATGTGAAATAATACCAATTTACGATAAGTGCGTCATGGATGGCTTGTTAAGTGTGTCGAACCAGTCCCTGCTGGGTATTATACCAGTCCCGTACCAGTCCCAGCTGCAACAATACACTGATCGATGTTGTACAAGTATAATGTCGAGCCACAATGTCTTTGGAGTTTGAACGAAAATCGAATTTATCAGTTTTTTTCTGCTGTTTCATTCAACCTCAAAAAATTTAGTTCCAGCATTTGAGATTCAGAAAAAGCAAGAATCCTTACGGATTATATTGGCTTAGGAAACATAAAAGACGAGAAACATTTTGTGCCACAGAAACTACAGTTTTTTATTTATTTTATTAATTCGTTCTTACCTACCATCATTTTATTATAGGAAAATTATTCATATTTGAACTGTTCAGCTACTAGGCATACGCGCCCAAAAAGCTCAATTGTCCACTTGGCTGCAAATTTGAATTTTTTGAAAAAATATAACAAATCACTTTCGGTTTTTGGAACTTTTTACATCATTGTTTACTCCTATTCAGTTAGGCACGCAGCTTTCTTCCTGTGTTCTGGCTTGCTAATATTATTGAATAACACTGTTGAGTGCTATGCTAAATTTTATTAAGAATATATGAACATTTTTTTTAGCTTTCATCAGAGTTATTTAGCTTTCAGCAGAGTGACATAAAACGCTCATCAGAGCGTCATTCAGCTTTCATTCAGAGTTTTTTCATTTAGCATTCATTCAGAGTTTTATTTGTCTTTCTTTCAGAGTTTTATTTAGCTTCCATTCAGAGTTTTATTTAGCTTCCATTCAGAGTTTTATTCAGCTTTCATCAGAATGAAAAAACACTGTGTTGTTTTCGGCCTCTTCTGAGTGAATATTGTTGTGTTTTTTACTAATCACCTTGATATTCTGTTGATGACTCTATTTCAGATTGATATTCCAACTAGGTATGACACATCGCTTTAATGTGCAACACTGTAGTTTTTTTGCGTACCATTACGGCATATATCCCACCTAATTTATTTAAAATGAGGACATTTTACAAACTCATTCTTGGTAATTCCTTTTATTTAGCAACGTTTTGGAAAATTCACCGTTTGTGCTGAACTGTTTCATTTCTTTTGTGACAGGAAACTCGAAGATGCACTGGAGGACATCAACCAAGCCCTTAGCCTCATCCCTGAAATTTGCGTGTCAAGCAACATTCACAAATGTTTGACTGATGTCAGGGATGAAATTCTATCAGAACTCAAGAAAAATGGGACCGAGGTAGAGAAAACACCACCCAAACATTCGCAGAACTCTGGAGGGGACATCGTCCCTGTGAGCTCGGTGCCAGAACCCGAACACGTCATGACTTCGAGCATCCTCTCAGAGTCAGGATATTCCTCTAATTTCTAGTCAAATCTGTGAGAGGCGAGGCTTCTTGCTTCCAAACCCTGAGTGATAATCATGTGCATTGACAAGACCGCGAGTGCCAACTAGAGGTAATTATATTCGTATTATCCCTGTTATATTTATCCAATGTTACTGCTGCACATGCTATTCTGTGTATAAATTGCGCCCCTCGCGTTATCAAATAGACATGCATTAACCATATAGAGTTGTTTCTTTTACCTTCCTGTTTACACAATTGCGAGTAAAAGTTGCTTGAACTCTTAGATGTAAAGTTTTGAAGTCATGTTGTGTTTCACTGAAAAACCTATTTATGGTGACTCATTCACGTATATTAACAAAGTTCACAATGATGGTCATGCTGCGCAACTTTAACGGGGAGAGGACAAGGACAACATTTATAGTCATCATTCTCCACACACATCCTTATGGTGATCAAACCAATCGTTCTCTACCTAATACAACAGTGAGGATAGCTGATTCATACGTTCACTCTGAATCTGAGCAACATTCAACAAGAAAGTTTCTTGATTGTAACGCAAAAATATTCAAGCAACTGTGAGCGTATCTGAACTAAGTTACAGTGCTTGTGCAGTAAAAAGACGAATTTAAAACGACTGCTGATATTTTATGAATCGTTTATCTATCACCAAAATCATTAGGAATTTCTCGAAATTACAACTTTTTGAATATCTAGTAGAACTTACTTACTGGATTTTCATTCAAATAAAGGCCCTTGCCGTACTTTGCGATCGAAAACCTTAAAAAAATTTTTTTTTAACCGTTTATGAGTTGGCAGTGAATTATACAAAATATGAAAAAACTGAGTTTCCACCCACCATCGATTTCCAAATTGTGGTGTCGAATAAACTTTGTTTAAATTTACTGACAAAAGCCATGTTCTTCCCCTCTAACTCAGAAGAGCGCAATGATTTCGCACGGCTTGCTGAAGATGATTTCGGTGTACCAATGTTTTTATGGCATAGTTTAAGTTGGCTTTCTACGAACTGTTGAAAATTGATTGAAGAATGAATGTTCGTCGTGAACTAGATATTTTTGAACTTGAATGTGAACTGGGAATAACGAAAGAAATACTCTTTTACTTGGAGTTAGAAGGATTTTCGTCGTAAGTAAAGCGTCACTTGTGTTTTCTGTATTGATTTCACCCCGTATAACGTTGAGAGGTAAGAATTTAGCACAGTAATGAAACGTATTATTGGTTTAGGTTTGTTATGAACGGAGTATCATTTGCCTGAATGTTGAACGCAATATGAAAAGAGTCTTTAACTAACTATAGTTGCACGGAAAACTTATTTATTTGAAACCATTACAGTTTATGTTGAAGTACGAAAATAATTTTGAGCGATGCTCGCGAGTGTAAAATTAAACCAAAACATTTAAACTGTATCTAACACGAAAGAAGATTTTTTAAATCTCTAATTGCTATCTGGAAACATTTATGTTAGCATTGTGAGACATGGAGAACCATATTTTTAAAATTATAAAAAAAAATTTTCAGTAGAGTTTGAGAGCCCAAAATTTTTTTAAGAACGAGATATGAGTGCATGACAGGTTTATCTCTGTGTATCGTCCTCCAACTTCCCATTTTTGTCTAAGAGAGATGCATATTTTACTGCGAAATTAAGCATAGCTAATGGACTGAATGGACTGAAACTATTGCGCGAGTATCTACATAGTTACTAGTATTCGTTGAAGGTTATAGTTTTTAAATATTTGAGTTGGAACTTTATGCTGGTCCTAAATAAATCAGTTGAAACGTATACATGAGGGGGAAAGTTGATGGAATGGTTACGAAAACCAATCTACGCCCACGTTAGAAAAAAAAATTAACTGATTTGCTTGTTTACTGTGTTTGAATATCTAGTAAATAATTGCGAGAATTTTGCTAGTAATATGCACGAAAGATTGAAAGTTGTTTGCATTATATTTTCATACCATAATCACTACTTTCACAAAATCACATTCCGGTCCATAGGATTGTCCCTAATAACATCCACATCACTAGTTGATCGGGACAGTGGCACCGCTTTCTCCCTCACGAAAGCGTTTGACGAGTGACTTTAATTTGCTATTTTTGTTATATTTCATTGAATTTGTTGATTTGCTTAAGTTTTTGAAGTAAATTTATTATATTTGCACAAATCCTTCCGAGTCGTAGGAAATTGATTTGGTGCGGCATGCTTGCCGCTTTGGTATCAGGGCAACGACCCTCGCGGGTAATTTTTTATACAAAAAAGCGTTGTGCCAAGCGTTTGTAGTCAATGCCCTGGAATGGTGCAAGCTCTTGAGAGCGTAATGTGGCTTAACATAAGATAATAATTCTCCAATGAGGTAGACTGTTAAGATGTAATGTAGCGTTGGGTTTCAACTTTGAACGTATGACACGTCAACGTTTAAACTCTGCATGTGCGTTGTTTTGTTCGTCCCTTTTTCTGTTTTACCGGCATTCAAAATTGGTATTCTTTTTCTTAGTTTTTTATAATCGTTGTTTTATTACTATTAAGCTCTGTTTAATACTAACCTAACTTTTATAAAACTGTTATTTGTAATGATTTGTACAAATGGGGGATTTTAGTATCTCTGTGTCCTTTGAAAAAGTATAAAACTCTAATTAAACTGTCAAGTACTTTTACAAATAGCATTTAATTCCAATTTCAACTCCTACAATAGATGCATTGTGCTAAATCCAGCAACATATCAGATTGATAACATGCACTAAATGATATAGAAGTGAAATTAAAGTGAGCTTTTAGCTCCAAAAAAATATCTGCACCCATCCATCTTTCAACAACAATTATATTATTTTTATGTACTCAAGAGCTAACGTAGCTGCTCGTCACAACTATTTATCATTGTTTGCCCAGAAAATTCCAGCTAGGTTCAGTTCTGTTCATGAATAATAATTTTAGAAATACATAGATATAAATTAATAATCTAGAAGTTAATTCTAGCCATGAATACCATGCTGCTTTATAGTGACTTGCTGAATACATTTAATATTTTGGATTAAAAATAGAAGGCTGCATTTTCATCAATGATTTTAAATATTCTAATACTTGGTTACTAAAGTTGGTGAACCACCTCACAGTGTTTATGACCCACTTGTTTTAAAATCAGCCAGACAATATTTAATGGTAAGACATCACACTAATTGATGCATTTAGTATTATTAGTTCATAAGAAGTTAGATATATAATATGTACATGAGCAACAAAGTTAATTATACATCTTGCTAGTTTGTCATGCCTTACTAATATTGAGCATTTCAAAATTTAGGTGTAGATTATCAAAGTGAACTACAGTTAATCTTTAGTAAAGTTATTTGTGCATCATTATAGCCAGATATGCAACACTGGACTAACTGAAATTGATTGTAGAAATTTACTTGGTTGTAAATTACTAGTAACACAGTTAAAACTCTGTATAAATGCTTTGACTGACAATAAGTAGATTATTACTAAAAATTTCTGAAGGTAAAATTTTTGTAAAGAAAGCAAAAGCTAAGGTTTTAATTAAGTTCTGAATATTTTATTCAAGTTTTGTATATATTAAGAATTTAAGATATAGCAATGTAATTTAAAAAGTAATTTTATATCAAATGACATATATGCAAATTATCAAGATTATCTATTTGTTATGCAGTATTAAAATGGGACATTAATGGCAGCATCTCAAAGACTATTAAAATTTAGAAGTGTATAGTCCAAGGTGATACTGAGTGTCCAGAATTGACTAATGGTTTCTGAAGCGGCATCTTAATGAATCCTCTATATTAAATTTTGATATACTTGGTAGCAAGTTCTCTCTTACACTTGAATATCTGAAATTACAAAATTTTGATCACAAAGAGAAGAATTTTATTTACTCTCATCATAATTGTTCCTTTGTAAAAATTCTGTTCCCTTCATAGGAAACAAATATTGTATGCATGGAAATTAGCTCTCCTAGGAAGAAAACATGAAATCCTAAGCTAAAAATAGTGATGTACCGATACCATTTTTTTGGCCGATACCGAT
>JACJUY010000122.1:140909-216351 GCA_014220935.1 Platorchestia sp. MABIK | reverse complement strand
AAAAAAAAAACCATGGCCAAAAAAAAACCTGGATATTTTTTTTTTTAAATATTTTGTTTGAGAATAACTCAGCAAGAAAAAGATCCACATTACATTATTTGTTTTCATGTCAGATTATAAAATAAAACAGCATACTTCTAAATTCATGGTTTTCTATGGTTGTTTGAAATTTTTCATTTTCTGTGGTTTCATGTTTTGAAATTTCATTTATTTTACAATGCACGTGAATCACCTTCAACTTCCCGCATAGTGTGTTGTAATAGTACATCTTTACTTATGGTCATTGATAGAGATGTGACATAAAAACCATGCTGTTTTTTTTAAATGTTATTTTTACAAAAAAATCATGACTAAAAAACATGGATATAAATATATTTTATGTGACCAAAAAAACCCAATGCTGCTTTTTTGAAAAAAACATTGTTTTTTTTACAGAAAAATCATGACTAAAAAACATGGGTATTAATATATTTAATGTGACCAAAAAACCCACGCTTTTTTTAAATATGTTTTTGTTACAAAAAATCATGACCAAAAAACACGAATATTGACAAATTTTATTTGACAAATACAATTATGCTGTTTTTTTAAAACATCTTTTTTTTGCAGGAAAATCATGACTAAGAAAATGTGGATATTAATATATTTTATGTGACCAAATTCCTTGCTTCCATGGAAAAATGTTTTTTTACATAAAATGGATATTAATGACTTTTTGTAAAAAAAGCAGTTTTTTTTTTAAAAAATAGCATGATTTTTTTTGGTCAGATAAAGTATCTTAATACCCATGTTTTTTAATCATGATTTTTTGTAAAAAAAATTATAAAAATGCATGGTCTTTTGATCACACAAAATGTATTAATATCCATGTTTTTTTACAAAGAAGTCATGACCAAAAAATGGATATCAATGACTTTTTTGTAAAAAATACATATTGAAAAAACATTGATTTTGTGGTCACATTAAATATATTAATATCCATGTTTTTTAAATATGATTTCTTGTAATAAAAATGGTCAATATGCAGTTTAATGCATTCACGGAAATTGAAAATACCATTCCAAAGAATCACTAGGTACACATTTGAAAAAGTTTTAGAAAAATGACATTCTGCTTGCTGATGCGTTATTTTTGAGTTATTCAAGTTTTGAATTTTAGTCTTTCTTAGTAGTTGCGTTGCGCGCTTGTGCTGTTAGAGTACGCTTGTGTACTTTGTAATTTATTATTAGCCAACCCTTCGGAGCCTGAACCCACTTCTAGGATGTTTTAGTTAAAAACACAATAATGGTTATCTTTCAAAAATATCAGCAGGACTGGGGTAGTGAATACTGAAATCAATATGCAGTTGACATCAGTTTCAATATGGTAGAACATTAGCAAAAGCGTAGGAGTGAATACCTTAGATTCAAGTATTCACTTCCCCAGCCCCGCTAAAATTTTCGGGTGATAACGATTATTGTGTTGTTGACTAAAACATCCTAGAAGTGGGTTCAGGATCCGCAAGATCGGCAAATAATAAATTACAAATACACAAACGTATTCTAACAGCTCCAGCGCGCAACTGACTGGAACTGCTATGGGACACAAAAATTTCAAAGTTAAATAACTCAAAAAAACGCATCAGCGAGCAGAATGTCATTCGTGTAAAACATTTTTAAATGTGTTCCTTTAGTGATCCTTTGGAATGGAATTTTTAATTTCTGTGGGCGCATTGAACTGCATATTGACCAAAAAATGTGAAAAAAGCAGCATGGTTTTTTGGTTACATAAAACATATTAATATCTAGGTTTTTCTAGTCATCATTTTCTGTAAAAAAACATGTTTTAAAAAAAAACTGCATGTGTTTTTTTGAGTCACTTGAAATTTATTGTTTTTCAGTCATGATTTTTTATAAAAAAACAGCATGGTTTTTTGGTCATATGAGATATATTAATATTCATATTTATTAGTCATGATTTTTTTAAAAAAAGCATGGTTTATGGTCACATAAAATATATATATTAATATCCATGTTTTTTTACACATGATTTTTTTTTAAACATGATTTTTAAAAATATGTTTGATTTTTTGAAAATCATGATTTTTTGTAAAAAAAAAATAAAACAGCATGGTTTTTTAGTCACAAGATATATTGATATCCAGTTTTTTTAGTCATGATTTTTAAGTAAAAAACGTTTTTAAAAAAAAAGCATGTTTTTTTTGGTCACATAAAATATATTAATATCCATGTTCTTTAGTCATAATTTTTTGTAATAAAACATTAAAAGGAAACCCTACAGTAAAAGTGGTGGCAGATAACCCACGATTACCAAGAGGAGTCTAAGAGGAACGGCAGGAGCCACAGAACTTATATTGATGGAGTCAAAATTCAGAGCTTATTATCTCTACTATGTCTAAATATTTTGGTCACATAAAAATAAAATCAGACATAGTAAAGATAGTAAGCTCTGAATTTTAACTCCATCAATATAAGTTCTGTGGCTCGGGCTGTTCCTCTTAGATTCCTCTAGGTAATTGTGGGTTTTCTGCCTCCACTTTTACTGTGTGGTTTCCTTTTGATGTTTTTATTACAAAAAGTCATGACTTAAAAACATTGATATTAATATTTTTATATGACCAAAAAAAACCAGACATATACCTAACAAAATTTGAGTGTGTGCAAAAAAAACGAAAAAAAGCAAAAAAACACATAAAAAACATGTTTTTTTTTGCAAAAAAACTGCCATCAAATGAAACCGTTTTTTTTTGCATCACTACAGCCAAGTGCCTTGATTCAACTTTGGCCCCTTGATGTGACAGCTAACTTGAAAGAGCCGCTGGAGGACTACATCCGGCGGTGGGGCAGCAAAGTGCGCCTCATTCGCAACAAAGAGCGCGAGGGCCTCATTCGTACCCGCACCATCGGTGCCGAGCAGTCGCGCGGTCAGGTGGTACTCTTCCTTGACGCGCACTGCGAGGTCAACAGAAACTGGCTGCCGCCTCTGCTGGCGCCCATATACCGGGACAGGTGAGTGCAGCTGGTCTCGCACATATGCGCCGGAACTGGTGGGTAAGACTCGAATTGGTGGGCAGGGGTGTCAGCACAAATGTATCGAAACCAATAGGATGGACCTTTGTATACCGAAACAGGTGATGTTTTAGCACAAATACATTAAGACCGGTGGGCTGGCACCCATATATCGGGGCAGAAAAGCAGAAGGCGTCTTCTGCACTTTCAGGGTGTTCAGCATTAATCGCTACTCATTTTTGAAATGAAACATTACTCTGTAACTGTGCCATTATTGGAACATTTTTTCTTCATGCACGAGTTTGTATGTTTTCAGGATTTTTTTTCATGGCTTAAAATTTGAATGGAATATTTGTTGATCTCCCACGGAAATTCAGACATTATGAAAAATAAACCGAGGAATATTACAGCTTTTGCGCACGTTTTTGAGGAACATTACAGTGGTCTAAAGACACAAGAAAATTAACCAATAAAGCTTTATTTAGCTTGTCTTCACACTGTTAAAAGATCTAAAATGATTAAACCAACGTGAGAGATGCTAGGGAGCAACGAAAAGAGATCCCTCAGAAATCTTAGTAAAGTAGCCAATGTAATAGTTTGGAGCAAATACACAAAGCGTCACAAATATTTGGAAACCACTCCACTGAAACACTAAAAGAAACTGCTAGTTTTAAGCATAAAGAACAAATACCTGGCAAGAGCTGATTTTTTTCATCTCCGATTCGTCAAGGTGTGCTACCCCACATCGTGTTAAGTCATGAAAAGAAATTTGACGTGAGGCAAAAAAAATCACTTTCTAAATTATCGATTTTAGCCAAAGTCTGACAATGTTAGTGCCAGGGTGCAGAGATAACAACAAAGACTTTTTTCCATTTGAACGTCTCTCATTGCTCAAAATCCTGCTATTAAATTGTTAATTTACTAAAATAATTTGTATTTACTTGCAGAACGACGATGACTGTGCCCGTGATTGACGGCATCGATCATGAGACGTTCGAGTACAGGCCGGTGTACGGTCCAGGCACGAACTACCGAGGCATCTTCGAGTGGGGGATGCTGTACAAGGAGTCCGAGCTGCCTCCTGAGATGGAGAATGCCCGACCGCACTCGAGCGCGCCTTACAAGTGCGTCGTGAGCACGTGAATTGTACATCTCAATCCATGATATATTAGGAACGTTGCATGTGTTGTGGATTGCTTTGGCCATTGTGGTTCACAGCGGTCTTGCCTCCGTCACTAATTTTTAACTTACGTAAGGAGTCAAGTGTTCATTTCATTGAATCTGTATGTACTGTTTCGTAAAAAAATGAATTTCCTTTAAAAGTCCTTGTTCACCTCAAACAATTTAAAAATTGAGCATACTATATACGTGTTGATGCTTTAAAGTAATTAATTAACTTGACTTCAGGTATCTCATAAGATAATTTCATATACATGAATTGGAAAGGCTAAAGTTTATCTTGAATTATTTTTTCAGTAAAATTACCTTCGTTGTAAGTAGAAAATATTCTTTTAGTTTTCACACTTCTCAGTTCACACTTAATTACTTTAAAGCATTAACACGTATATCGTATGCTTAATTTTAAATTGTTTGAAGTGAACAAGGACTTTTAAAGGAAATTCATTTTTTCATCTCATGATCGGTTGCTCACTCGAACTCGTCTTGTATCGGGTATTTATGTGTCCAGGTCGCCCACCCACGCCGGAGGTTTGTTCGCCATCGACCGAGAGTACTTCTTGGAGCTGGGCGCCTATGACCCGGGGCTGCTCGTGTGGGGCGGCGAAAACTTTGAGCTCTCCTTCAAGGTGAGGTTGCGCATGTGGTTGCACTGAACCGTATGTTGTTAGTGTTGTTTGTAAGTCTCGTACCTTCATGGTACTACGTGTGTTGATGAGGTAAAAGAAAATTTCACGTTATAGTGTGTCCGAGCAGGTGGAAATCCATAGTCAGACCTGTGAAATTAGCGCTGCCTCTTGTATCTGAGCCCCGAATAATAATGTATTCTAGTGGAAGGAAGAAAAACAATGCATGTGGAAAAACATGTTACACAAGTCTTTGTGTGTTTAAAATTGCCTGTTTAGAACTTCCAACAGACTTAGGAATTTCAGTCTTAGAGGAAGTTCAAACAAGTGTTTAAATGAACGAGGATGAGTGTTTAAATGAATAATTGCTTATCTTTGCCAAAATCGCCGGTTGCTTATGTACTCATTATGTGTGGAATATGTTTTCTCACCAGACGCTGTTTGGTTTTTACTCATGGAATCACTGTAAACTGATTTTCTGTCAGGAGCAGGAAGTCTGATAATTATAATAATTTATTGCTGCCATCTTAGTTAATTTTCACCTTACTAAAGATATTAGCTTTTGCATCAAAATTTATCGCTTGATTTATGAATTTCCTCTAAAATTATTTGGTTGACTTCAATAGAATTAATTTAATTTCTCTGTTAGGTGCAGAAGATTTCAAGGTTATCTCTTAAATTGTGGCATGACAATGGATGGCAGATAATGCAGATCGAGGGGGTTCATTTTTTAAAATATGTTTACGAATGTTTGGTGCGTGTTCTGGAAACAATTCTTTGCAGTGAGCACTTGTTAAAGTCTTGGGGTTGGCTTCAGGTGTGGCAGTGTGGAGGCAGCATTGAGTGGGTGCCGTGCTCCCGCGTGGGTCATGTGTACCGAGGCTTCATGCCTTACAACTTCGGTAAGCTTGCTGAGAAAAAGAAGGGCCCCATCATAACAAATAACTACAAGCGCGTCATCGAAGTCTGGTTTGATGACAAGTTCAAGGAGTATTTCTACACCAGAGAGCCGTTGGCCAGGTTAGTGGGTGTAGGTGGCCTTATAGTTACTCTTTGAAATTATCAACGAATGAAGAACTAAACATTGTTTTTTACATTTAGTTGCCTCTACAAAGTTTGCGACTAATGTTATTGAGCGTTGTGTATTCCAGATACCTAGACATGGGGGACATCAGCCAGCAGTTGGCGCTGAAGGAGCGGCTGCAGTGCAAGAGCTTCCAGTGGTTCGTGGACAATGTGGCTTTCGATCTGCTCAGGAAGTACCCAGAGCTGCCTCCGAATCTGCATTGGGGCGAGGTCAGTTTCACTTCCTTTTTATTGGAAACTTTTCTCATGTTATGTTGCATTTTGCGTTCTTTACTTCTTTACAAGTGAGCAGTTCGTGACGCAAAATAAAGGTAGCGGAAGTTTAAATCACTTGAAAAACTTGCACTTAGACATTTCTCAGCAACTACCATGTCAAGTCGTTTCGGAAAATCTTTATTTTCTTCGTTTTCTCATTAATTAAAACAAACGTGAGATGAACGTCGTGAATTCGTTTAAGATAGTTCGACATACAGCTGTGTTGTGTTAACTCCGTTTTAATGATTTCTATTATGTGATCGATGATATCCTCTAGTGAAAATCTTTCCATCATTGTTCACATCAAAGCTTTGTTGCTCATCTTTCCATCGTTGTTCATCAATTCAGCATTGAGCCCTCCAATCCCACCGCTATTATCGTTTTGACTAATTAATTATGTTTTTGTGAATTCATAGATGCTTAAATTCCTCCGCTATGCCAATATATCTTGTATAAAGACTGCAGTCCGCTCTCGCTCCGCTTTCTTAGTCATTTTGAGACCAAAACCCAGTGTTAAAATTCATGTATAGAAGTTATCTGTGCGTGTGCCAAATAGCCAAATTTATAACATTTTACGATTTGTTTATTATTAAAACATAAACGATAGGTTTAGGTCAGGTTAGGTGAGGTTAGGTGAGGTTAGTTAGGTTTTAGTTGATTTTAAATAAAAAATAATGAATACAGGGTGGAAACCTCAACGCCACGACGAGGACTACTAGTGTTATGATAATTGCAATATTTTACTCAGTCAATCATTTTCTTGTAGTAATTTTAAAATATTTTGTATGAATAATTGAATATGCGTCATAATTTCATCTATTTAGAGTAAATTTGTATTCAATCTGGCAAATAATGGTAAGAGGAGTTCATATAAGATTTTCTTAGCTAGTAATGATGCAAGTCCGTCACATAGGATTCTTCTTCTCTCTGAATTATTCTCTGAATTATTCTCTGAATTATTCTTCCACAGTATAGAATTTGTCACGGAATAAAGACTAAGTTCATTACACCATTCTTGATGCTTTAGTAAACATAGTGCAATAGGATTTCACTTGCTTTATGAAGAAGCCCGCGAGATTTGAATTGATCAGCATCTCTTCTCGGATATGTTTGATGTAGTTCTGCGATTTATTTACGCGTTACTTATTGCTGTACTTCGATAAGGAAACCCCTCAGGGCGTAGGAGAAGCAATTGGCTTAGTTTAATTAGGTTTGGTTATCGTATGTTATGGGGACTGGCGCCTCAGGGAGATACTGTTAAGTAACCTCAGCTGTAGATAGGCCTATCAGTTTTCATGCTCTCTCCGCTGTCCCATCTTTGTATTTTCGTCTTCTTGCTTCTTAACTTCCTGTTTCTATGGTCGAGAGTATCCTGTGTTGGTACACACCTTGTTGCGCGTCGATTCCCCGTTTTCTATAGTCCATACTAAATGATCCCTTTCTTTGGTTTTCTAACAATTGCCTTCATTGCATTTAGGGAGTCATAAACTTACTGAAATAATGTTTTGTTTTTCTTTTTATGTGCGAAGCATATTAGATGAAATACTCCCGCATCAAATATCAGTACCATCAATTCAAGTTAAAAGTAGTTTCCCATTATTGTTTAGTTACGTGGAAAAAGTAAAGGAAGCATGACTGTATCTTCTAACTATTTACTTCAGCGTGCAATACTTGTCGCTGAGGTTTTGGTCCTAGTTATCATTTTCTTGCAATATAGTGCTCGATTTTGAGGAGGTTTGTGTGTTTATGAACATTTTTTCAAATTTCGATTTTTCTGTTTCGAACATCGTATCGTGTCAGTTTTTTTTTGTGAAATGTGTCCCTATTTTAACATTTTTGTGATTTCTCTCACACTTTTTTGGCAGAAAAAAAATTCATTCGTTCTTCACTTTCTCATTGCTTCTTGATTTGCTAATTTCTCATTTTTTCTTAAAGTATGGTTCACTCTCTAGTAGTAAGTTTTAAAATGTTTGAGGTGCCCCCAAAAGTCCTACGGTAATTTTTTATGTAAAACATTTCTCTTTAAGGACGTCTTTGATGTACACGGAATACTCACGTTCATGAAGCTGTGTAGCTTGAAAATATCCTGGTGAAGAGTGATATAAGATGGTAGAGGTTGGTTTTTGACTCGTTTCATCGTGTGTTTTCTGTACTCTCACGTGTATTGACTGACATTTGGACTGTGGTGACTACGATGATGGCAGCTCAAGAGCGCCGTGGGCGATTTTTGCTGGGACAACGGCGGCTTTGACGCTCCTGCCACCATGGTGACATACCCTTGTACTTCTGGTACTGGCAGCGTAGACTTGCAGGTGCCTGTACTTTATCCATTCTTAACTGTGTGACGGCGGCGTGTGATCTATGTTACTGCGTGTGCACTGGTGAATTCGAGGTCAATTATTTGGACTCGGATTCGAGATTGTTTCAATAGCAGCTGGACTGATTCGTACTGTCTCACGCAGAATTGATTACACTTTTTGATCATCAAGGGTGGTAAAACTCCGCTGTGTCGAAATTGGGCGTAAATTTGTAATGGTGCACACCAGGTGACAGCAACCGCACGTTAGTCCATGGTATGAATCGACTGATAGTTTCTTTGACTTTATCAATTCTGTCACGCCTGACGCAACAGGATCAGTAAATTTCTGAGCGACTCAGGAAGACTCACACACAAAGAACTTCAGGACGGCTCGACATAGCTATGTGCTGTGTGAGGTAATTTGTATATCACTGTTTTGCTCTTAACTTGACTGCAACAAAGCATGTAACTCTCTGAGACTGCTCATCGACTATCATATTTAAGACTGAAATCTTTAATCTGGTTTATTGACTGATAATTTATTTATTCCTTCTATTCAGTTGCAATTCATCTTGGTGAAAAATTTCGGATTTACGCGCGCATGTTCTAATCCATCTGCTTCTTCAATGACGCTTCCCGTTATTATTTGTATTGTTTTCGTTGAATACTTCAAAACTGGAATTTTTCCTGTGCTACGCGCGAGCTTTTTATGCGCCTGTCACATTGGGACCGTGGGTTGCATGGCCCTAGTATTTAGGTCTGGGATGAAAGTCAAAGATCTCTCCTTTCAGTTACTTCATTTGCTTACGTTTCGTGCCACTTCAGTGTATCTTTTCCTCTCGAAATAGGTTGATCGCATTTATTATTTCATCTTTATCTTGTGCGTAAACGTTGAAATGTAATTTACTTCTGCGTCTCGCTGTGCGGATCGCTTGTTTGTGTAAACGGTGGTTAAACAATTACAATAATGATAGTTGAAGCAATGTAATGTGCGCACGTACACGTGATCCCCGTTTGTTGGGAAATATAGCGTGGCCGATTATAGCTCCAATAAAAAAATTCATAGCACATTCGCTGAAAAACTATTCTGAAGTTTAAAGATCTCGTGATGTACAGTGTTTTTTGCCCTGTCGGTACTTGACGAGGTGAATCTATAGTACTGGTGCACCAACCGTCATTGCTGATATAGAGATTGAGGACCTAAGTGGAGTACATTGACATAATGTGGAGTTACGCTATGGCTTTGGTCTATACTGATGGCCGTCTGTTTCAATCATTCTGTACTTCTATCTTCTCCACGTTTGTCTCTCACGTGCACTTTCATGTAACTGTTACTTTGCTAGCTCATTAATTCTTTATTGTGATGGTAATGTTTGCTTGGTATCTGTCTACACTGATCCTCCGTCACTTTCTTCGAACTACAGATAATTTAGAATTTCAAAACATGTTTGCTCAATCCCGTACTTTTACCACACACGTACACTTCATTTCCTTTTTGTATTGCCAATAATTAGCCAACAGAGAAAATGAAAGCATTTTTTCAATTCTGAATACACAGTGAATGAAATCGTCTTACTTTGTATTTAGATTATTTTTGCTGCTCGTAGGGTATTCTATCAGATACCAACTGCTGTGAGATTAACTCTTAAAGTACATACTACGGTTTATCATGGTGTTCGCTTTTTATTCATTTTAAATCTGCGTCCCTCAATTTTTGACCGATGCTTCTGTATATATTTTCATTACCTCCAGGAAATGCAATAGATTGTTAGCATTGTGTTTAGGCTCTTCCCAGTCTATTCATAGCTCTAGTTTTCTCTGATTACTTCAATGTGATGGTGTCCGTAGAAGTGTTCTTTGAGAATCTCTCCAGGTTTTAATCGAATCTTGTTTCCATCCGTAAAATTTCAAGTGTTATCTGATCTTAGTCACTCGTGAGTTTTTCCATTCAAGGTAAACGAGCCTTTCCTACTGTGTACTTAACGTTTCGTATCTCGTACTTCTTTCTGCTACAGAAATGTTGAATGGAATCAGATTTCAACTTGTTTGCCCAGTTTTTTTTTGCAGGCGTTCCAGCTTGCTTCTCTAACCTAAGGCCAAAGAGTTGATGTTGATGGTCTTTTTTGCGAATATTTTTTGTTATATTTTCATTTTGGTTGATTCCATGCAAGAGTCGTCTGTTTTTATTAACTTCTAGAACGTTTTCCCTTTTAATTAATCAGACGAACGAACCTAACTCGAATGGAACTTCGTTGTTTTGCATGATTATGGGTTTCTTCTTTACTGTCAAATTTTATCATTAGGTTTCTGACTTCTTCTCTAGTCCGAACGTCGTGTTTGTACTGCTATTATTTAATCCTATCAGTACTTACTTGTACCTTGTAATTCTGTACATCCGTGCGCAAGTTAACCAAATGCTAATCTATAGAGTGTCGATTTCCTAATGTTAGTAAGGTACCATTTTTCAGGGTTTCAATTTCTTAACTAACATTCTGCATTTCAGGGCCTCAAGTCTGACGGCTGTTTAACTTCTTGACCAGCCCTCGCGTGACGCGAATTGTTTTGTGCTGTGGTACTCCTTTTCCCTTTCTGGTACAATCTAAGTTGTAAGCGTGGTACTCTGCACTTGTCTGTAACGGAGAGGAATAAATTGTATTGCTTTTTCTTGAGAACTTGTTTGAAGATCTCTTTCACTCTGTCTTTGTCAGTTCCGCAATGGTGCCACTTCGCTCTGCTTGGACACAATGGGCCACTCTGCCCCTAACTTGATGGGTGTTTCGCAGTGTCACGGGTTTGGCAACAACCAGGTCAGTGTAGTTTTTACATATTCATTGTCTCCAGGAAGGTCATTTGAATTTTATCTATTCTATCCTTCCATTGTGTATTCTGGTTTTATAATGTTGACTTACAGTCTCTTTTTTTGAGCGATTCAAAGAGTTAGGCATTAATGATCAATCGATGGGTATTAATCTCATCACTCCTATGTATGAAGAGACCTAAGCTTCCTTTGAATATGTTCACGAAAGTCGTGCATCGCATGTACTGTAGCAACTCACGGAAACTAATACGAGGTATCTGCTCTTTTTCTTGTGCATCTTGTTCTTTGTAATTGGCTTTTTGGTTATGGAGTTGAGTAATTTTGAACTATGGGTGTGTGTGTGTGTGTGTGTGGGTATATACTGATAAAATTACCATGGATACACATAGCTACTGTCGAGTCTGCTCTGCACCCAGGATTGAAAGTAAGTTCACCATTTTTTTTATTGAAGCATCACCATGACAGTGCTGGATAGACTCGGATACTTTTGAGTCAACTGCTTAGTCTTGTCTGGCTGAAAAGTCGGGCGTGGCCATGCCATTTCTGCCTTGGATTGTTGTTTGCATAGACCATATTTTAATATACCTAGCGAGTTAGCACGATAACCAGCTCAAGATTTTACACTTGTCCAAAATCTTGCAACACTTTTCCGAATTACATCTCAATGTGCCTCCTTATGAATTTAATTTTTGCAAGAACATTAAAAGTGTTCAGGAGACCATTAACGTTCATGATTTCAAACTGTGGGCGGAGATTTGAAATTTCTATAAAAATAAGCATTTTCATTCCTTTGTAAAACTCGACATAAGTTTCTTGTCTACCCGTTCAGAAATGCTTACCTTCTCAGTACATTCTAAGTGCAATTTATATCTTGATTTAATTTATGTGCAGTATGTACATTGACTATAATTATATCTCTTGGGAGTTGATTTGACACGAAATGCCCTGCAATAATGGTGTAAGCCCAACTATCTTGACATCATGCAAATACTGGCATTTTTGAGCTTTAATAAGTCTTGCAAAATTTATATTATCTTTGCAATACTCGTGAAATATTTTTGCGATAAGGATCAATTGTTTTGGCATTATTTCAATACTAATCGTGTGTGTTGAACGTAGCTGGTGAGGCTGAACAGCGCCGGTCAGCTCGGCGTGGGAGAGCGCTGCGTAGACGCTGACAGCCAAGGCATCAAGTTGATCTTCTGCAGACTCGGCACCGTCGACGGGCCCTGGGTCTATGATGAGGTGACGGCAGCCTGTTTCTCTGGGGGCGATCGTCAAGCTTGTCTCCTCTGGCGATTATTGTTTAGTTTCTTCTATGAAATGGATGTCGATTACTCTAGAGGCAGTGTCACAACTCGGTCTCATTTTCCCCTTAAAATTTGACTCGCATTTCTTTAAATACACTTACCACTTGGGACTGTCATCGTGAATTCTAGTTGTAATCGTGATTTCTATTTTTAGCGAAATTATGTTTGGCTGCTTTTCAAATGACCTCGTAGAAACGATGTCTACATTGTGAAACAGTAACTGTCTACCTTGTGAGATCGTATCTTCATTTTTATGATCGCAAAAAGTTTTTAGTCTCCAAAAATCTTTGTTGGGAAAAAATTGTGAATTGAGTACTTTTTATTACCTTAAAGATCTACTAATAATTATCAGAATTTTTACGTCTCAATATTTTGCTCAGTAGTGCGAAGACATGTTGAAATTAGAACAAATCTATTCAATACTGTATAATGTTAAATATTATATTTAATATTTAAATTATAAATGTTATAATATGATTGTAATGTTATATTTTGTTAGAGCAAATTTATTATATATTATGCAAATGAAAATTGCATGTTCTATAGGCTGTCCTTAACTTAGGAACTTATTTGGTACAGGATTCTCACGTACTGAAGCACCGTCGGCTGAACAAGTGCGTGTCGCTGCACCCTTCTAGCAACCAGCTGCAGCTGCTGCCGTGTGACGCCATCAACAACTACCAGAAATGGACTTTCAAGCAAATCACGCCTAAATGGTGATCTCCCTCGGTCCGCTGGGCATATTGTGATCTAGGGCGGAAATCTGTGGTCATTCCAACAATTCCATCTTATTCGTGAAAAATCATAGGACAATGGTAAGTAACTTTTGTTTTATACCCAACGTTTAGTATCCTAATAAGTTGTTTTATGCAGTACGAGATTGACGCTTAGTTTGTTTAGATAAAATATAGTTATTGTATAAATTAGCTGGAAAAACTCAGAAATTGATCAGTTATAACAAAACCATTCCTCGCTGCTAAGGACACTACAGCACTTTGCAACTGAATGCGTCGTTTGTAGGGATTCTTTGATGTAATATTTTCTATTTATTTTCTCTATTCTTTACTTCTCCTAATTCATATCTAATTTTATTCAAACCCATTGATATACATCTTTCGTGACAACTTTTCCGTTTTAACACGTTCACTGCGTTTCCGCGGCTGTTAGCGGTTGGTTTGGTTAGGTTGTATGTAGCAGAATTAGGAAATCGATTTTTCTGCTTGAATAAATTTTAATTCTTCCTAATGAATATGAAAAATACAATTGCACGATAGTATTCCACTTCGTATGATAAGAACCATTTTAAAAAAATGTCACGACACAGATAATATGTCGTGCATTTACACCGGGACGTAAATGGGCAATTTACCTGTTGATACACATGTGGCCCAATACGCAGGGAACGTGTTAACGTATCTTACGTTTGCTTGTAGTATTTTTCGAAGTGAGTTACTTTTTTTTAGTTGATGGAATGCTTTTTAGTGGCATTTGAGTGAGCCATATCTGGGTCTTGTTGATAATGCGGAGAGAAACTGCTTACTCACATCCTTCTTTGAACTTAAAGTCCTTAACCAGTAGATCAATAGAGCGCTTCGTGCTTTTGTACTTCTATCTACTGCTCAGCTCAGTTAGTAGTCGCTGAGTTAGCCTGAAAGCATTACGACAGGTTTTAAACTTGTAGCTGAATTAAGTAGTATATTGTTTTATCTAATTCTATTTTGCATCATTCAACTACTGTTCTGATGTCGATAAAACAATAATAATTTCTAAGGTAACAATTTCTTTAACAGTCGAGGCATTTACTCACGTTTTTCATCTTGAGGCATAAAAATCTCACCTGGTGCTTAACTTATGAAAAAAAGGTACTTGGTTTTGGATTTTTTGCTCGAACTAAACCCTGCTCCAGATGATTGTACACGATAGTGTGAATTTCCTGACCATTTCCAACCTGTAGCGTTTTACAAGTGGCAATAGTAATATCAGGCATATACGGTTGCAGTTATTAATAGAAAATAAGGAAGAGGGATCAAGACTGTATATCAAGAAGTATATTACATTTTCTCATTCCATATAGCGCAACATGCACTGAATTGAGCGGGCGATTCACTGAGCTGTTTCGATTGTTACCACCACGAATTTGCCTCCAGCTATTTAATGGCACAGATAAGATGTAATGTACTGATCCCGACATTTGGGGTATGCGAACTTTGCTACAGGCGTATCAGGCGTTTTTTTATGATAACAGGCGTTTTTTTATGATAATATGAAATGAGGCACAAACTACTTCCTTGATGAATTTGTATCAAAGTAAGCCCTACCATATCAAGCGCTGTCTTAATACAGTCAATCCTCGAGTTATGCTACATCATATGAAAACATCAATTAACACTGTAAAAATTGGTCCCAGATGTTCATAGCTTCAGTCAAGTATCGAGGTAGTTGATTAAGTAATGTAAATTTTTATCGCGCAATGTGAGGTTCGCATAAGATGTGTAGTTCGAGAATCGACTGAAATAATAATACATACTTTTCCGTATTTTAACGGTAAATTTTCCTCGCGTAGTTCCTACTTAATCTGTTTAGGTCTGCTGTATTACTACTGAAATTGTATGCAATACATGTATGCATACATACTAAGAACGAACGATTCACTAACAATTGTGTTATATGAGACCACTAGAGTCATACAGTACCAAGCGCCGCTTCTTAAAAACGTCAGAAGATTGCTTCCAAGGTGGGCAGTGAAGCGTAAAGGTGGAAGTCTCCTCGACTTACACTGATTCACGACCATTTTGCGACTATCTATCTGTACCTGTCCCACTCTAAGACCGAGTAATATTTAGGGATGATAGGGGTATACACGACTTGTCGCAATATAAGGCGCTCGTTATCATTCTAGGGGCCTCATATCTGCTACAAATAATTATTTTGTTTTTCGTATCACTTGGTGCTGCTGTTAATTTCACTAACAATAATTATTTTACTACTTTTTAGTTCAGCGCAAAATGAAATTTTGAAGACTATGATGTGAAATGATCGTGCAAAAAAGAATTCTCTTCGCCGCTGTATACATTTGGTGTCAAACATTGGGATCTAATAAAAACAAAATATTCGCTCGGATGTTAGAAGCAAGAAATACGCTTCAGCCTTTAGTATACTGGAGTAGGATACAGGTAATTGGTTTGTAACAAATATCTAAGGAAGCGTTCGTGACAATATGAAACAACTCGTTCGCGACACAGAACAGCGCAAAGTATCGGAAGTGATGGACGGCTGTGCAGTCGTTGCATCTAAGATAAAAATACTGAAATACTGAGCAACTTTTTTCAATAACGTGCTACTTGCCATCATAGTAAAAGGTATAGTCTTAATTTGAGTCAATCCTAGACTGGTGTGTCTATCCAAGAACTATTGCTATTGAAAATTTATGCGGAGAGAAGATCTCATTCGATAATAACTTGAAGTTAAAAATTTACGGGTGTTTCTCCGCAAATGCTACCATGGGCTTACGAGGGATCTTAACTTTAATTTTTTATACTTTACTTTGTAATTAAACGTTTGATATCAGAAATATTGCTCGTGTGTAAGGCACGCAATCTTGCTTGACGCTCGCTCGCGAGTGACGGTCAAGACCTACTAATTCGCCAGCTCTTACGCGTGAAGAGAGTTGTACTTTCTGCAGATGTAGTATTTTTGCTCTTTTACTCTTCTTGTTGGATAGTGTGAGTCAGATTGAATAAGGAAACTTTACTTATTATAAGACTATAAATGACTCATTCTGATGTAAATGTCATTTTTCGTGCGACGTTGTGCTCACAAATATTTCCTGAGCGTACAATGAGTCGCAAAATTTTAATAATTCGAAATTTTTGCTTTTTAAGAATATACGTCTTTTCTACTCAATATTTACGCTTACGTCGATAGTTTTGGCAAGTTTGATGAAGTACGGTTGAAGTTATTTATAAATTGTGAGCCTTATTTAAGTGTAAGTTTGATTAATTTGGGCGTTGAGTGATTGATAAACATACTGTATAGTGTGCGATTATCCAGAGTGTTACTTTTGGGGTATCTTATTGCGCTTTTGAACTTCTATCCGCTAAAGGGGATACAGCTAGTGTAATTAAGGGAATCAGCGCTCCCATGGGAAAGATGCGTTTCGAGTAAAAAGTTATGTCTTTTCTTTTTATTGAAATCGAATGTGTTTTGTTTTGTTACGGGCTATCTTTTTTCCATTTTACTGCTGTCCTTATTTTTTTCTGTTCACTACTGAGTGCCTTGTTTTTCAGCACCTACTACTTCTCCAACTTTCATCTTGTTTCGTAAACTCATTTCCCAACATGCTATTTCTATGCGCAGGTAATCCTATGTGGGAACACACCTTGTGCATAGATTACAAGGTCCCTTGACTGAATGGTTCCTACCTTCTTTCAATCTTTAACTATTTTGTTGTGGTTAGGCAAGCTCAAACGTAAACTGTCACGTAAATCGGAGGGAATTAGAGATTTTCTGTTCACCTATAAATGAATGCTTTGTCTCACGTTGAGAGAAAATGCCGATAAATGTTGTTTTACATTGATTGTCAAGTGATGAACCTATTTTTATTGCAATTGCATAACTATAACTAAGGTTTGCATTATATCCTCTCGCAAGTGACCAGTGCTTCTGGAAGCATAAGCTTCTTCGATTTTCTTGCAGGGACATTTTACTTTACGTATGGTCACTGGTCGTTCAACTCTATTCAGCTGCGTGTGTTAATTATTTCCGTTTATTTATATTTTGAAATTTTTGTGCGTTTTGTTATTTCCTTTGTATTGTGCGTTCCCATCACTTCTTTATGCTCCTATGTTTGTTTTGAATTGACGGGTGTTTATTCTTCTACAAGTGATAGATTTATTGTTTTCTTGTTCACTGAATGTTAGAACTGCGCTTCAATTACCGTAAAAAGTATAATAATCTTACGTTCATTTCTTTTTGAATGAAATGACCATACATTAGTAGTTGACGCCTTAATAAAATAGAAGACTAAGCGAGTTCAAACTTAATTGACACCTGAAAAGAGGACACCATATAATACGTTTTCCTAGTACTGTGGTTACACTGAACGCCTGACCCACAAAATTTATGCTAGATCACCTGTATGAGTTACTATCTGCTTGGATTCTAGGAATCGTCATTTTTCAACTTTTAATTAACGGTTCCTCATTCTGTTGTTTTTTGGAAATATCTTTATAATAGTGTGCAACACAGTAGATTTTAACTCATAACTTGCACTGGGTTTTGGTTGTACGAGTCTAATTGAGTGGTAGGTTTCATGATGAACGCACATTTATACTCTTTTGAAGCAAATTTTCACATTGTTATTCACATGAGTTTTCCCCAGTATATCAATTTGTAGAGTGTGATTGTGTGTTTAACTTTTGAGAATGTTTCAAATCAAAATTAATTTCCTTAATTGAATAATTTACTTGTATGACTAACTTTATCACGCATGTTGAAAAGTTTTTAGGCTTCGTTATCGAAAGCTTAAACGAAAGTGAGTGTAAGAGCCTGGATGAACCCATTCTGATTGCATCACCGTACTCGCCTTGTTGAGGTGCAAGTCTGGAATTAATAAAAGTGGTTCTGTTAGTTTTGACTATTCGTTTATAGGAGAATAATATTCCAAGAAATATTAGAATAAACGAGTCAAATTTATGATAAATGCCTTAATGTTGCGTTGTGTATATTTTAAGTTATGTGGTACGAAGAATGTTGTGTTCATTTGAATTCAATTTTGCACGTGGGCCCCAGGTACATTGGCACAAGTTTTGAAACGAGTTTGTTGCAGTGCGGTTGCTCTCTAGCCTTGCGCATTATTTTTTAATGTTTTTGTGGCATTCATGGTGTTGAAGTACTCGAGTTTGAGCAAAGTCTTTACGAATATGCGAATACTGAAATTTCTTCATGGATAGATTCAATTTTCTTGTCTTCCCTTATTCGCTTTATTTCTTTCAATTAAATCTTGTATGAATACGCCAACAGACGATGACCTGGAATTTGTTGTATCTAGTATAAATTAGGCCAAATGATTCAAATTTGACGAATGCTTTGCTGTTAAACCCTTAATTTTCTCGATTTAAATTTCGTTACCCACGTTTGTGGGATTTGAGGGATTTTGTACCATTTCCTACAACAGCTTATATCTAGCTCATTTGAGCTACGTTCTTGAACTTTCGCTTCCATGAATTTTTCCCATAAATGCTTCCATACAATTCTTTTAAATGGTCCTATGATTCTTAATCTCCAATCCTTTAGCCCGATGTCTGCTCAAGCGTTGGGGGTGAAACTCTGATAACACAAGGTGACTTTTAATGGTGAACTGAATGTCAGTTCATGGTCGGGGACTTCGAACTTTGATTACTACAAACGCCAAAAGCATAGCGTAATCAGAGATGTACTCCGAAATGCGCTCAATTTTTCTGCACATAAAAAGCTAAGAGGAACGGTGCCTTTCGCGCAGAAGAAACTAAATCTGGGTTGCAGCAGCTTGAAAAGTTAATAAAAATATATGTCTCGTCTGCGCAAGTCGAGTATTA
Source organism: Platorchestia sp. MABIK (assembly GCA_014220935.1). Taxonomy (NCBI): domain Eukaryota; kingdom Metazoa; phylum Arthropoda; class Malacostraca; order Amphipoda; family Talitridae; genus Platorchestia; species Platorchestia sp. MABIK. The sequence continues at coordinate 197,198 of JACJUY010000122.1, read as the reverse complement.
ATCACCCAACGCGAATATGTCAAGGGCATTTATTTTAGTGACTCAAAGTCTTCAAATATTAAATTGCATAACCATAGGAACGAGCAACTGCAAAGCTAAAAAATACTTCGACACCCGCAGTCGCCTTCACCCTCCCTGTAACCTCATTTCAAAATAAAACTACTTCTGGATCACAACCTCAACGTCATTTCACTCGAACGAAACAGACCAAATAAAAAGTTCATATTTTATCCGTCATTAGATTGCTTACGCATGCTTTGTGATGTTTCTATTTAATATTCCTTCAAATTTCGAGCGGATATAGTCGCAAACTCAAATTCCCTATCCACAATGAGGCTCAAAGTTATGGAGTACAGAGCGATAAACGTATTCGCAGAGCACAGTACATTCTGTTATCAGGAAAATAATCTCAGTGAGTGAAAGAAACGTACACACTGCGACATGATGTAAAGAATCTCTTGGCACTATGCGACAAACTCATAAATAGTTCAACAAAACTAATGCGAAATCATTGTCTCAGCTTAAATAGGCACTATGAAATGCTGTCTTATAACAAATTCATATGACTGACAAAGCTTGCTTACGGGAAGAGATTGATCGAGTACTTCTTAGCTGTCTCCCTTGTTCATTACTATAGCACAATTACACCACGTGTGTGAAAATACACCCTAGAGAAGCAGCTTTTACGCCAATAATTTCACAGGACAAAAATTGAAGCAAGAAGACATCACAGAAACAATTGGGTTGAACAGCGCAGCGAAATGGCACGTCTGTTCTCTTTGTGATGAGAAATGAAAAATAAGAATGCCCTTCGTGATAAATGGAAAATAAAGAACGCTTAACGTAACTCGCACTAAAGTAAAGCTTAAAACCAACTTCTACTACTGAGTAGTTCAGGACACATCGGAGGAATGCTCCAAATGTGGACGCTGAAAGGTGTCATTCGGAACATGAGTTAAAATCCCAACTAAACAATGTTGATTAATTCTAGTTCATAGAACTGAACCATAAAATAATGGTAGATTGAAAAAGCTGACGCTTTCACTGCTCTTGTATAATTTAAACTGACCAATGCATGAAACGGCACTCTTCATCTGGAATTAAGCTGTCAAAATACTTACATGACAATATAAAAGCGTCATCGATACGATAAAGCTATTCGATGTCTGATTGACCCAACGTAAAAGCGCAAATGAAGAACAATGATGATAGGCTTTAACCTACATCTCCACGGATTACTGAACACTTATGTTCAGCACTTGAAGCGTACATAAAAATTGCAACGAATTCAAATCGATAAGCGATTGAAGAAATTGGAGAAAGCTCTGTAACCATGTTGGTTAAATTCATGGGTGATACCGACAGAATCGTTGACTACGCCCCTTAAATATTAGAAAAAATATTAATAATTTTCCAGAAAGACATGACAAGATTCCCTACATAAAATAAAAAAAAAACAGTTCCTCTTGAGAACGCAGTCATCTTCAGTATGGGTGTAACGTACCTAGGTCTAGTGAGCGCTGCATTAAAAATTTGAACGTTAGAAAATAAAGAATTGTTCGGAAAACGAACTACGTCACCACAGTGCCACAATGTAACATACATGCGAGACACGCACTCAGACTGGCTCATCATACCTCTGACAACAGTTCTGACATATCTGCTTACTACTCAGGATCTGTTTACAGAATATTTCTCATCTTCATAATTCATTAACACGGAGCGTTTGATTTAACTCTTGACATGAATCGTTAGCTCGGGTTATCACAATTACAGGAATACAACTTCTAATATTTTACTGAGACAGAAGGACTGATAGCATTACTTAAAGGTACTGATTCGCTATTTCTTCAGAGGAAGTTTCCTCATGAATCAACTTCAAAATACTATTTTTGCAGACATAGCTTTTCATACCGATGAGAATTTTAGAAATCAAAGATAGTTCTTCAAAGGAAATGTTGAACGCTGGGATTTTTTCTTAACCAATGAGTCTAATCCAAAATTATAAATACGTAATGATATAATATTGTTACTAATATTACGAGTTTACGACAGCTCCCACTCATGATAAATCATACAATCGAGGACGACGAGACCAAAACTCACGCAGGCGCAGGTAGTAGTGGTGCTGGTATTTGAAGTGAACGTCATATTTCTTTATCTCTCTGAAAAACGTTCATGCGTTTGATTAAGATAACATTGCACAAAAACATGAGATTTTAGCTGGTAAATACGAATTGTAACCGGAAACCCCTACCGCAGGAGAGAGATGAGCAACAACTTGAAACAAAAAAATTTTCGACCAAGCTTTTCATCTGCAACATGTTTTTATGTAACAATTACTTCTTCAGTGGTAAAGAGGGAATAAGATCAATTTCGGTTCTACAGAAAGAGTGGGCTAAAAGTAATAGCACACAGAAAGTTGACTCAAATTGAATAACTTATAGTTTTAATAACGTAGCCTTTCAAGAAGAGATCCAGTAATATCGCACGAGCTTCTCGAGGAAACGAAAAAATGTAAAGTAAGTATTAAAAACACGAGCAGGTCTGTTAATTTTGCACTTATTTTCCACGACTTTGGAAAAGCAAAGACAAGACGGCACCAGCCCAATTATAAAGCTCACGCCATAATACTGTCACGCGATTAACGTGACTGGTATCTGAGCTGTATTCACAGCGGTAATCCCAAAGAATTTATCAAATGGCTGAACTTGGTTATGATGCAAAACATGAATATCATGAAGTCCCAAAAAAACCCGAAAGCATCTTCCTTTCCGAGCACCGCCAGTTGGTAAGCTACATACTTATCCGTAATCTCTAACATCATTGTTCACAGAAACTTTTTTTCTACTGAGATAAAATGAAAAACTTTTTAAAGAATTTGAAAGAGGAACAACAAAAATTTGACAAGTAATCAAAATCTTGAAGTACATGCATTCTGAATTGTCGAGTGAATGGGCTTCTCAAACAACCATAATTTACTCAACAGATCATATAAAATTAAAGACAAGACTCTACAGTTCACGTGTTTTCAAGCAACATTTGTCATCACGGACGATGGGCGGTAGCGTTGTGAGCATATGCTTCACAGTTTTAAAACATAAGTAAATCTACGAAAACTTGCATTAATTCATGAGAACTATTTAAATATAGAGTTAGAAAAAATAAATTACACCAATCAGCACAAGGAATCATGGAAATTTCCGTTGGTGACAATTTAAACAAGAGTATAAAAGCGTACTTGCAGTAGAGTATCGCAATGTATAAAATAATTCGTAAAATGAAAAACCCTAGCCTTGATTCCGCGAACGAAATTGAAAATTTCTACCACTGGTTTGTGAACGTTTGGTAGAATAGAACAGATTAGATTAGATTATTAGTTAGTTTAAGCCTCCCTATCCGCTACAAAGGCGATCCAAAGAGAGGAAGGAGGAAGGCACCATTTAGTATGGAGTTTAGGGAACGTGGAATCTACGCAGAAAGGGCATAGAAACAGTAAGATGAGAAAGAAGTTTATGAAACAAGATCAAAGTTCAAGAAGAAAGTAGTAGGTGCTGAAAAAACAGGACAGCAGTGAACCGAAAAAAGATGGTTCGTAACAGAACAAAAACCTATTCTATTTCAACAAAAAGGAAGCCTACCTAACCCTTAGCTCGGGCCCTCACATAGTCCCCCTGGGAGCGCTAATTCACATAGATACAACAGTTGTATCCCCCTGAGGGGGTAGAATAGAACAAACCCAAAACAAAATCGAACGATTTGGGCATAGTGTCCAGAGCAGTATTACTAATCTTAACTGGAGAAACGCAGTTTCTTCTAAATTAATAACGAAAAACTCTGAGTTAAAGTTCTACAGTGATAAAACGCGCCATAAACAGTGGAAGCATGTATTGAACAGAACAAAAAAAATCTTACGAGGATGGTCGTTTGCGTTTGTACGCATGCCTGCAGAGTCGTAACAAAAAAACTGAGCTCACCATTGGGAAAAGGTGAGAACATGACATAGGTTTGCAATTACGGGCATTTCTCGGTCACTAATTCCTACCTCAATCTCCATGACTCATACGTTAAGAATTTTCGCATAATTTTTCATTACTGAAGATCGATGAGTTGAATGTCAACAAGAATAGCGCATCGTGATACCACTGAACACTTATGGAATGAGTTCGCAACGCTTCTTGATAACCATGTTGTAGCGTTCACCAACTACTATAAAACAATACACTGTTGAAAAAAGAAGGATCAAAATTTTTGCTGAAACCCACAATTTCCACAATTGAAGAAGTGAAAAGCCTTTCATGATGGGTTAAGGCTGACACGGACCAATGTGATGCAAATTGTTGCTATGCCCAAGCCTACACACTAGAGTCTTCGGTTGTTGGTGTTTGTAAAGTACTGCATTAACTCAGTCGCAAGGCTTTAGCTAATTAAGATTTCTTTAGACTTTCAGTATTATTTTAAATACTTATGAGTGTGAAGTCAAGTATACACAGCTATTGGTGATAACATAGCTCATAGCAGAAAGGCATCTCACGAACTGAAATGAGGCCCGCGGAAAGAACAAACTAACAGCTAAGGCTTACGTCACTGTTTAAAATCTCGTTGCCTAATATTTACAACAACTTAATAACCCTATATGTACTACCTAACTGGTCAAGAAACATTTCTAATTTTACAGCTTCCATTGATACAACTGAACACACTAAAATTGACAGAACAAAACGTAAATTTAAGCAAAAGGCAAGCAAAAATAAAACGCAAAAAACAAATTTTCTTCAAGCATAAAGACCAATTTATTTAAAAACTCAGAGAGAATAAGATATTCTCAACCTTATTGAAAGAGATGTAAGAACATGAGTTTATCTAGCAAGATAAAAACCAGAACCTGAAACAATATCAAGACACAAAAAAATATCGCGTTGCGAGCAGGGGCCATCAAAACCAAGAAAAGCGTCCGTGTATGACAAAATGAACCATTTTTGCAAACAGTTCAATCATAAGGTAAAACGCGCATGCGTATGGTAAATGGATGTTGGCCACGAATAATGATACACATAAAATTGAATAAATACCACCCTTACCTTTCGTACACAAGTATTTTATGTACATATCTGACCAGACATTGAGTTATTTTACAGAGACTTCATCACTTTACAACGGCAGGACTCGATTGAGCACAATAAATAAATGGATAAAAGGGCAATTAAGATCAAAAAATTGTCTACACAAACATAGAAAAAACAAAAATGAGCTGGATGACGAACCTTACGCAGTGTCAAACTATCCTTTCGTAAAAAAGAAGGTAAGCTTGAGCCTTCAAGACACGGTCTATGGTCACGTGCGTCACGTGGGTATCTGACACGTGATACCACTGGTCCTTCCGAACTTCCGCTTCCAACTCCTGAAACAAAAGTGGATAATCCTTAATGAAACACAGCACACTACGCTTCCTACAACTGCAATCATAAAATCCCCTGTGATAACATTTCGATGTTAGGATACGCGTCTAATTCACCGACATTCGAACTATAGAATCTTAATAAATTGTACAAAGTTTTTACTCAATAAATAACGAATCTAGTTCATTTCCTTTGTCTATTTCTAGAAGATCAATAGAGCAAGGGCTAATTCGAGTACTTTAAATATATTTGTGTTTGTTTCTGTTAACTATGAAATTTATCACGAAAGATTCTCATAATTACTAATAATTTTCTTCTCTGCCTCCATGTAGTGTCCTGACTTACTCGTTCGTGTTCCCGCTAAATAAAATGTTTGTAACAATTATAGTGTACTACTATACATGAAAAATTTGAGCAACATAATACACTAGCTCAAACTTTAATGAAATTTATACAAGAAGATACTGAGAAAAAATGTATGTTCGATAAAAAGTAAACAGCCTACAACCATTTCTTGAAAGACTGGTGACCAAAGAGGAGCTGATTTCATAACTTTGCTACAACTAACCCTGCTTGGAAACTACTACACAACTCTAGCTGGTAAATTCCTAGTTTCATCCTACCTTTCCTCAATCCCGCGTTTTATCTTGAAAGAAACAGGATTAACTTTTGGCCTCATAAATTTACTGGTTCAATTACATTCTACACACAGCAGGCGTAAAGCGAATTTTTCTCGTAAGAGATAGAATGGACCTCTAATTTTTCACGCGGTACATTCAATCGAACCACACTCTTAACTAACATGACATCCTCTCTCATCTGATTTTATTACTTTTTGCCCGAACAGCAACTCATTCTTTCTTTTTATCGCACAATTAATAGTGTGTAGCAGTTGTCAGATAAATATCAGTTTTTCGAATTGGCTGATACAAGCAAGTAATAGTTTCACAAGCTTTCATTTTAACTCAAGACTTCACACATTTTTAGACATCGACGAAACAAAACAATTAGCACATCAATATGACTAATGGCCAAATCTATAACGGCAATGAATTACCTCTTTCATGTTAACACGTACGCTACACTCTTCTTATCCCACACTGAAAGCAGTGCACATGTTATGCAACCAAACAAATATTGAACACTTCCATCAACAACGTTAGCAGAATCACATCTTTTCGCAGATGTTCAGCGCAATCAAACAAACACCCGCTCAGTTTTATGCGTCATTAATTAATTAATTTATTACAGCTATGCTAAAACGCTCCTTTCGCCGTTAACTTTTGTTTTTCTCTTCTCCTACTAAACTTGCACCACACTTTACTAGCACTCCAATCTCAATATTTCTAATTGGCTTGATCCCACCACACACTCAACAGGTCGCGATGAGTTTGCTGCTTTCACGCTTATTTAACTGCAGGAAAGTTATAACTCGTTTTACTAAAACTAATATTTAGGACTTTATTTTTTTTAGGAACATTCCGTCTCCTACCAGGTGCACTTACTCTCCTCACGTAAAGAACGTACGTTCGATATGAAATAACATCATTAGCAAATGTAGGTGAAAGTCAAAACATCATTTGCGAATACTGCAGCGGTGAAAATGCTATCAGTTAACGTTGAGAACTCAATAAAGGTGAGGTGACGCTATTTACGTTAATTTTCCGCCCTCAAATAACAATTATTCTTTTCAAATGATTACTAGAAACAACTATATTTGGGAGCATATAATAGATAGAATGTTAATCTGGGAATTGCCTAAAAAGTAAAACAATTGTAAGACGTTGAGCCTCTCAGACAACATATTGATGAATACTGAAAGAATATATCAGTTGTACAATCAGCTTGAATTGTACAAAACGATAACTCTTACTAGAGGCAACAGGAAAAAAATGATGAGGGAAAAAATAGTATTTAGGTTATCTTTAATACCAACTAAATTTATAAAAGATGTGAAACCATGGTCGCAGACTATGTGTTCTGAAAACAATGTGGGTCAAAACGCTGAAAAATTTTTAAATATGCAAAAAACTGGAAAAGGCAGTCAGGATCAGCAGTACTCTGCACTGAGGAAAACTCAGAACACCCTGATAACACCAAGGTCATATTAAACGTTAAAATTTGTTTTAGAAAACTGTCAAGAAGTTGCACAAAAATTTCTAATGAAAATGACTGAAACATAAGATGGTCTGTAAAAAAGAACATCGTTTATTTCAAGAAGAGTAACTGTTGACTGTCATGAAGAACGAGAGTTGCGTAATTTTACCGTTTAGCACATTGAAAAATGTATTAATGACAAACAAACCTCCATGGTAGAAAAGAGTAACTTGAACTGACCTCGATGGTCGGAGACGACTGCTGAGGCTTTAGCGGCGGTAGTCTGGGGGGCGGGTCAGTCTCGAGACGCGACGAGTCAAGAGGTTGCTGGGCGAGGTAGGCGGTGGGAGGTGGTCGCGTCGACACAATCGGTCTTGAGCGAACATATGCTGTGTAGTGGCCGTTGTGGAGACGACCCGTGTGCTGTACGATGCCGTACAGTCCGTATAATACACGAGTGCCAGCAGGCTGAAACGAAAATTTTTTTTAAAAGTTTTCAGGCACATAAACTTTGGTTACATTAGCTCTTTAAATGGGAGAAACAATTTTATTTGATTTTTGGAAAGCATGACACGTGTTAAAATAATAATCGAAATGAGAGGAAAAATTTGAAATTATACTGAACAAATTAGAGAAGACATGGATAACAGTAATAAAGAAGAGTGGTTCAGGTCAAGTACGCAAAACAAGTGACAAATGATTTAAATAACACAATGACATTGAATGAGGTTATTTTAAGTCAGAATAATATGCTACAAAGTGCTGAAGAATGGAAGATAGTTTAAGGCAGTGATAAGTGTAAGTGATACTGATGCACATGAAAACGAAATTGAAAAAAACACTGTTAATTTTCAGTAATTGAGGAGAGATCTTTGTTGATGGCAAATGAGCTGAAGTGGGCACGAATTATTTCGCGACCTCTGAGGCGCCCAATTAGAATAGAAAATTATGCCAAGAAAAGACGAGACATTTAAGGGAAGGAAGTCTTTAAGGAAATCGAATGGATTAACAGTAGTGTCTTAAGAATGATGAATTGAGTACTCAAAAGGTGGGCAGCAAGCCTACGTTATTTGTTAGCAGTTATGGGTTACAAGCGTCTATTCTTTAAAAGGCTGAAGAGGATAAATGAAAAAAGAATTCTTCAAAAGCTATGACTTTATTGATCATATTCGGTAAATTTCACAGTAGAGCAGTCGTAGGTCTCTTGTTTTAATGAGAAGTGAAAAGGAGGTTAGATCGAACTTGTTTACATTTAGGTGATTGGCGAGTGAGAGAGAATTTAAAATTAGAAACGATGCATACTTAGCGATACAAGATCTTGAAAAAAAAGTACAGTGAAACCGTTGAGCTATTTGGTACTAAGGCGGTTCGAAAAGTAATTTCTATTCTGCATGAATAAATTCTTAGCACTCGTAACTTGAAACATCATATCAGGTTGTAACAGAAGTTCTGTCCAATTTTTGAGCTATATGTTTAGTTCACGATTACTTCAATTTAGCTTGTTAATTTTGTGTGCTTATCTATGGTTATTAATAAAATATTATTTCTTCTTTTAGATTGTATGATAATTATCGTAATTAATAACCATTTTTAGCCCTAATGCACACTCTAAGTGAAGAGCATATCAAGCATATTTTACTGTTTGAATTTCATAAAGGCAATACGGCAAGCTCAGCAGCAAAAACACTCAAAGACACTTATGGACTTATGGAAATGATGTTGTAAATGAAAAGACCTGCAGAGGATGGCTTTCACGCTTCAAAAAGGATGACTTCAGTCTGAAAGATGAACCGAGAGCATGAGCTAAAAAAACTCAATTCTGAGCAACTGCAAGCTGGCATTGATGAAAATCCAACTTGCACTACTAGAAGACTGAGCAAAACCATATGACCATACATTAGGAAATGAAAAGACTTGGCAAAGTCTCAAAGGCAGGGAAATGGGTCCCACACGATTTGTCAGAAATCAACAGGCAACAGCGTGTGACCTGTTGTGTTTCACTGCGTTCTCGTGAACTTCAGGCACCTTTTTTAGATCGAATCATAACTGGCGACGAGTAGTGGATTCTTTACAACAATGTTAAGAGCAAAAGACAGTGGCTAAGTCGTGGTTCAAAGCCAATTAAACAGCCGAGAAGTGGACTGTCACCTAAAAAAATTATTTTGTGTGTATGGTGGGATTTGAAGAGAATTGTTTATTGTGAAATTTTGGGGGACAATCCAACAATGACATCTGAAGTTTACTGTCAGCAGCTAACTCGTTCAAATGCAGTTTTACAGGAAAAACGACCTTCTTTGATCAATCGAAAACGAGTAGTTCTGCATCATAATGCCAGACCCCACACTTCAAAAGCCACTAAAAATCTTATTGAAGAATTTGGCTGGGAAGTCATGCATCATCCACCATATTCTCCCGATCTTGCTCCAACCGATTTTCATCTTTTCAGGAGCTTACACAATCATTTTATGGGACAAAGGCTTACTTCAAGAGAAGAGGTCGAAATGAAACTAGTTTCTTTTTTTGAGTCCAAACTGGTTAAATTCTATGAAGAAGGAATCAGAAAGCTTATGGCAAGATGGGAAGATGTAACTAATAAAAATGATGGCTATGTTGAAGACTAAATAAATATATTTTTGACAGGATTTTCACTTTATTTCAAATTGAAAAAATGGACAGGACTTCTGTTACAACCTGATACATTCAAGGGTGTAAATGGAGTGGAAAAAGGTTACATCACGTCTTTGAGATACAACGCTAAAAATTGTGGAGGTTCGAATTTATCGTACGAGTAGAAAACGACCATTCTTACGAGCTGAATAAATTTCTTTTAGCATTCGATGTAGTGATGGTAAGGATTCAAAGAAATGAGGCAGTTATTTACTGAATCTGAAAAAAGGAAGCATGAGAAAAATCATGCACTTTTAACACTTTTTCACTTTTTAACTCTTAAGTCTTTGCTGCAAATGGAGTAATGAAACAAAAAGTGGCTAAGAGAGGGAAAAAAGTACCTCCTGCATGGAGCTTCAAAAAGAGTAATGGCATGTCCATGCGTAGGTATTTATACGCAAAAGGGCATGAGCATGCTAATTCCTTCTCTCGTTTTTGTACAACGTTATACAGACATGGTTTGAAAAAACAAAAAAGAGAAAGACAAGAATCTAATCAAACTGAAGCAAATTGTGAAAAGACGGAAGCGACAGCTGAACACAGAACAAGTGAGAGGGCTTTAACAACAAATTAGTAAGAAGTCAGACCCTAACAAAAGCTAGTCCACTCTCCGGCATTTTCGTCCAAAAAAAGTGAATTTGAGCAAGGGGAACAATAGTAAGAGTACTCAAAGAAAGCTCACAAGCGTACGGTGCAAGGCTCCCATAAATCAGAGATTCTACATACGAGCCACAGCTACAATGTTTTTTGTGACTGATCCCCACACGTGGAACAGTTTCAATGCACGTATTTGAATAAAAACTTTTACCATAGAAATTATAACTAGAGGAATACACATGTACTGTACCTATACTCTTGAGAATAGTTCATGATTAAGAAGCCTAACGCAGAATAGAAGTCAAGTAACCATCGAAAAATTCTATGTTTAAAAAAACACTGGTTCAGATCCTCTGCGTCACTAATATTAACCGAACTGGCACGATGAAGTACGCTAAAAAGCTGAGTAAGCCTCACCAGAGCGATGGTTGATGTGAATGGAGCCAGATCGAGGATGAGAGGGAAGTGTACAAATCTGTTAGCTTTGGCGAGATGCACTCCGTCGTGATGGAATCGTTTTAGCTGCAGGGTGAGCACTGCAGGCGGACACACGATCATCAACTGCTTCCTTGCTGCGCTTCGAACGGGGCCGTCTGCGTCCGGATTGTTACCGCCTGTCATTATTAATAGTCAGACACCGGTTGATCCCACCAGAAATTTCATACACTCTATATACCCACTACTGAGAAGATACTCTAAGTGTTCATTTTATTTACCTCACACTAAAAACTAATTATTTTACCAACAAATTGCAATGTTGCAAACCATGTACTAACTTATGTTTCTGATTTTGGTGCAGTTCTGGCAGATGATCTTGTTGTTGCTGGCGAGTAGCTCGGGTGCTGTGAACTTGCCGAGACACGACATGACCGAGCACTCCTGGGCGCGGGCCTGATACCTGAACAAAACAAAGCCTATAGCTCTAGTCCAATACTTATAACATGTTTACTTTCATCCGCCGTACTTATGATGATATTGAACGACAAAGCTCTTAAGTTTAAATCAAAAGGAATGATAACAAAATATCACACCTCCAACCAATATAAAATAAATTGATTCGATCAAAATTAAAGCTCGAAATCCGCGAGAACTTCACAAGTAAAAGTACGAAGAACAATAGAGTGAAATGGAATTAATTCCTCAAGAAAGTTTGAAAACATGCTGTCGCAAGACACTTCTAAGAACTATTGCCAGCTGTGGCACGGAATTGTTTACCTTGAAACAGTTAACTAGAACGACCTGGCATAATACGGTGCTAAGGTTGAATGCAGATAGCTTGATTGAATAAAATGAAAAACGGTTAGAGAAAATGATAATCTTTAATGAATTGCAAAGCTCCTAAATAATCTTGCAAAGTAGAAAAAGCGAGAGCACATGATCTGTGAGCCTCAGGTTCAACAAGTTAGATATTGTAATGCACATGCCTCAGACTAGTAGTTCATCAAATAAGAATAACTACAGTCCAAGCCGAAAATTCGTATTTCGTCAACACCGTGTATAGAGAACACATAAAGTAAAATTTAATACTCCGAAGCATTCGGGAGAACGTAGCTGATGAAGTGTGAAGTGCGTTTTAAAGCGTCGATATACAGAGTAAACCTATTTGTTGCTCGATTTAATTTCAATGAATAGATTTATCAGTAGCGCAAAAGAATAACCAGGCTATAACGAACCTCATTTCCATGAACATTATTCTGTTGAAATCTGTGATCCCTATCCTCCACACAAATTGTCTCAGTGATCAATCCATAGCCATACAGCAAATCCAGAGGACAAATGTATTTTCCACCATGTGCACTAGCCGTTCAATCTTTCGAGACGGTCTCAGTCTCTCAGGAGATGCTTATACTACCACATGCAGTGTCGGACGCGACACATTCCTACTCCGTAAAACTAAGACTAGATATTACAATTCACGTTCTATAAGCTGTCCAAGATTATCGCTGTCCCATGTATATCAGTGTAATAACCATCATCTTGATAGAAGTAGCATGAAAATCACAAGCATCTTTTACATTCCTGGTTTTGGAGAGAGTGAGCGCACACATAGACTCTTGCCGTACCGAGTTCTAGGGCGCTGAGCCCAACTGATCTGAGTAGAACCCGAAACACTTCGGTGCGCAGTATAATTTAGAGTTTAATATTATGAACTTACTTGGGAGCAAGAGTGATAAGGCTCCTCGTGAGCCACTCCTGCTTGAACTTTTTGGGGTTGACTTCAGCAGAGAGCCAATGATCGTCTTCTTCTGTCAGTCTGTCACAGCTTCTGAAAGAGCTCAGCGTCTCCGCTGACGGCCGCTTGTTGTAATTGAATCTATATAAGGACTCTTTACTGCTGCTCTTGCGGTGCAGCTTCAATTCGCACAACTTTCTGGCAAGCTCTTCGTCTGTCGATGCTTTCAAAAGAGACTCTTTGCTCAGGGAACGTCTCTTTGGCGTGTCCAGATCGTCTCCCGTATCGATGCCGTTGCCGTCGCAAGTGTAGTATCGCTCTGATGTATCCGACGCAGAGTTGTAGTTCAGCTGGTCGCACGATGCGCTCGTGCTCAGGTAGCTGCACGCACCGTATAAAGTGTACTTTCATTTACGGAAGGAAAAAACCAATTTGTATATTTAATACAATCATTTCACAATAACTACGCTAAGCAATGATGTACTCAGGTTGAAACACTTGTCCCCGAGTTGAGAAATGAAATGAACATCTTTAGGCTATTAAAATCAGTCAATATTTATCAACACTATGGTCACAGATAACAGGTAATCAGTGATGGAAAAAAGCGCTCAAGCGAAAATTAGTAATGATCTAAAATTTAAAGAGAACTATATCTTATGACCAAGTAGCGAACTCACATTATTTAATGAAATATAAAAAACCTATGACCTCGAGAGAAAAAGCTGCGTAAGAAAATATTGACTCTGGTACAGGGGTCGGCAAAATGGTCGATATCGACCCCTGGGGGCGGCATTTTACAACATTTCTCTATAATTTTGGTCATTAAAAATGTCAATAATGATTAAATATTTTTTGTCACCTATTTGTACGTGTGTGTGCATGGGGGGGGGGTTGATGTAAATACAAATATCCTATGGAGGGGTTGACGGGTAAAAAAGTTTGCCGACCAGTACTAACAATTCGTAACTGGTGATGTTATGGGCCTTGGCCTGTAGAAGAGTAAGTGTGCAGCATTTCACAGTCAACAATTAGACACCAAAAGACAGCGTAACAAAAGTGTGCAACTAAGACAGTACCATCAATTAGTACTGCTCGCCTCCGTATATCGGTAATGGGAATACTCGCAACCATCGTAACTATTAGTTTATCACTGGTCATTTACGTCAGTCCGTAGCAAAGTGAAGCCTTGATACGTACATTGAATCATACAATACCAGCATTAACTTTCACCATTCGTCACTAGTAACTTTAAGCCTTTCCTGTATAACAAATGATATTTACTCACATCATTACAGCTGTACCACGTTGTGGAAGCAACTAAGTGCACGCTCGTGGAGCATTAAATCGACTATCGCCAGCCAACACCACCGTCACTAGAGGAGTATTTCCAGAGCTACCCTCCTGCCGCTGATACTTCAAACGCCCTTACTGTTTTTCAGTCAGGTGAGTACTAGCAGCACCTTCACTAAGTGAACAAGCACTAGCTGCCCCTCCTTTATCCGGGAGTCAGCAACCGAGCACTATAGCAACCACCTCGACTATGAGTCATTCAGCAAGCAATCTAGCAGTAGCTGCACTTTTACTGGCGGTCAGCTATCAGGTGATAGCAGTAGCTACATCACAAATCTGTCAGTAAGTAAGCTAGCATTATGAAAAACAATACCACCATCGACCGATCAGTAAACTAGCACTAGCAACACCACCATCTGTCGATGAGCAAGCCAGCACTAGCAGCAGCACCACTGACCGTCCATCACTGGCGTTGCCAGCGCCACCGCCATCGCCCAGCTCGCCCTGCTCCACCACAACAATGGACGGCTGTCGGGTCATGGTCCGCTCTTGCGGGAGCTCCGACTCCGCATTGTCCTCCTCGTCAGCGTCACTGTTTTCTGTGGAGCGTCCACGTTCTATGAACATCAAGGTTGGTACAGTGGCACATGTAAATTAACACTGCAAATGTGATACAACTATTTAATTCACAAGTTGTTCTAGTTTTGTTCTTGGTAATCCATAAACTGAGACATTGAATTAAATTCTTTTCTGCAGAAAAGCATTTTCACGCAATCACCACTTACGTAACTTCATGAAGCTTTTGCTACATCAAAGTGAATATGTTTCTCAAATGCGCGAAAGACAGCTGTCTACTATACTAACCAAATATCGAAGATACTTGCGTATGACATCTGTTGTGATTGCACTGATGTACGTCAGCTTTCGCAAGAGCGAGAAAAGGAAAAGTGCACCCCTAAACACCCACAAATTTATAGTAGCAGCTATCTCTTCCGCAAGTTTTATTTGTTCCACAGCTGGCAGCTGAGATGAATATCATGGGGGTTCTCAGGCTCCAGAGGTGAGCAGTCGAGGACACCGACACTCACTATATTTCTCATCAGTTTACTACAGTTCAGAAATTACACTCAGTAAAGTACTTGAAACATTTCACTAATGGTTAATAGTTCTCCTAGTTCAGTAAGCCTCTATTCTACTCGCTCGATAGCATAATTAGTGTTCGTACCCAAAATCTGCTTTGCAATAAAAAAAAAACACCGGGAAAACATTTTTCGTTAACTAGTAGAGCATGCTCTTAACATGTCAGATCTGACATTGTTCTTCTGATATATTTATTCCATCAATATGCAAGCGTTTAGAGAAACTTGCTGGTGTGACATGAACACTATAAAAAGCCCCTGAAATAAATTTTACTTCTGGTAAATAATTCCATTTTATTTAGATCATGAATTTGAGCGCATTGACTACCTGAGTAGGATGAGTATAGGCGATTATGCAATGTGAAACGGTAAATATACATCACACATAATATTCAACACAAATGAAGACTAGGAATCATCGAACTATCAAGAGATTGCGTTTCATACAAATGCCTCAATAAGGAGTCAATGGATCACTTAAGGATCCTGTGCTCAAAAAATACCACGTAATTCAAATCCTATGCATTAAGGTGCTGCACTTGAGGTGGGCCATCTGTACGTGAGAATATATATTCATGACATAGTCAACTTCAAGCTTTAGTCTTAACAATGACATCAAAATACATTTAGCAGTGAATGTAGACAAGCAGGAATTCAGACAAAGTGCTTTTTAAGCAACACACGGCGCAAATTTAAAAAAAAATTAGGCAGTAAGCAAGACCAACATAAATTTGAAACTAAAATTATGTTTTTTTAATATCTTATGATCAATTGTTACGAGACCTTGGCACTAAAAATGAGACTCTAGAAAAATTTGACATTGGCATACAAAACTGTGACAAACAAGGCAGTAAAAAAGTGACCTATCGATGGAGGTACACTGCAAGTTAAAAGGACGAATGGAATAACTTAACACACTTTCATATCTCTGGTTTGGTTCACACTTTCAAAAAGACTGACAACAAGGGCAGAAAACGTTCCGACAGGAAAACAAGACAAAAGGACCCAGTCAATTTTGGTTTGAACACAGGCCGTTCAAGTACCTGAAATTAAAGAAGCGAGCGGAATCTAGGATTACTACAAACCTCCTGCCAACTAATAACTTAGTTTCATAAACGCGCTGTCTTGTAACATTTTTGTAGCTAACCCTAAGTGAATAGCTAACCAAAAGGTGCGTCAGAAAGATGAAAATTCAAAACAGGCTCTTACAGTACAAAAGGCAGGACCTTGAAAAAAGAGATGCGGCCCAGCACGTCTCATAATCAACTCGGATGAAACGAATGCAACTCATCATATAAGAGAATCAACAGCATTGAAAAACAACGCGATCATCTTCTTTTAGCCTGAGTGAAAGCCTTAGAATGTCAAAAACAATTGTTTCTATCGTTGTGTTTTGCTTTGGTAAACCAAACAAGCTGTCCTCGCTAGAGATGTAATTTAGACTACTAACCTCGTTTCTTGAAGACCATTCAAGAGTACATGTTCGGTGATGTCCAAACTTTAACACTAAATCAGAACGCTGTAAACATTTTAGTTCGCCAAACTCAGCCGATTTGCCTACTCGAAAAGATTTAGGTGTCGTACAGAGAAGACATGTAACTTAAAGAAACTGCTTAAGAGGATAAGCATCGTATCCGCTTGAAAACCTTCAAAGTTGCCAGTCAAAAAATTGAAGTGTACAAATAACGCACAGGAAACACTAATGCCAAAGTAAAGGAATTCAGTCACCTAAAAAAGAAAAGATAAAACTTACTTAGCTACAAAGCTAAATTCATACAAGTATACCGTCGCATGAGCTACCAATTCTGCACAGAGAAGTCACGGTTGACACTACGGAGCTCCAATTCTTTCCACACCGACAGGCCACAGATTTCATTAGCATGCTCCATCCTGAGTCTTAATGAGCTGAGCAATGAGACACCTTTTGCGAAAAACGCTGAGTCACCAAAACTTACTGAAAACCACTTCATTCAAGTACGCAAAAACAGTCTACCACCACAACATCGATTATTTTAACATCTCTAGTTATATACAATTTGTGCAATTACCTAGTCTGAATGTTAATTCTCTATTTTAAAATTGAAGTTTTTTGCAGATGATGGGTCAAGGCCCGAAATGTTCGTTTTTTAGAATTGACCACATAAAATTTTTTTTAAACAATGTGGACTATTTTGGTTTTTGCCCTCAACTTTTTTATTGAACTTGCTAACTAAGCAAAATTTACCTTCTATTTCTTATGTTTCGATGGGACAAACATGGACGCCATAATTTTTGAAAAATTTTAACGCAACAGAGACAATCAGAAATACAGTATATTACACTGATAATAGCATGTAATTAATTGACCAACCTAATTTTAAACATCCGTTTTAAAAATCGGACATTTCTTTTGCACAAACCTGATTTCGTTTGCTATCACTTCCGCAAGTCTTATTTGTTCTACAGCTGGGATGAGTGTCCTAGGGAATATCAGGCTCTAGAGGTGAAAATTTTCTCTTTTCCTTTTTAGGTGGCTGAATTCGCGTACTTTAGCTTTAGTGTTTCCCAAGCATTATTTGTACACATCAATTTGAATTTTTGACTGGCTGCTTTTGAATGTTTTCAAGCGGATACGATGCTTAAGCTCTTCAGCATTTTCTACAATAGTTACAAGGCTCTGGATCTCGTTTTTATGCTCCACCAAGTGTAATTTGTGCAATACATTATCTTAATTTTAGGAACGCTGATTCTCATAGATATAATAGTCCTATCTTCCTGGGTGCGGAATAGGGCCTTTTCGTAAAAATCGTTTCAGTCCATTTGCCAAGTTTAGTACAACTTGTCATTATTTAAGTTTAAAATAACATGCTCGAAATGGGTTTCATCCCACTGAATTAATTAGTTGAAAGCACTTAGTAAAGCATTTAATTTTATATGATGCCATGCTTCTTAAAAAAATTTCCCCGTAAATGGCTCGTAAATGATTTAGAGATATTTGTCTCTATATTTACTACCTATTTTCTTTTACATATTTTCTCATTAGCACCCTCCGATTTTTACATTCGTCTTGCGTACTAGTATATGACATACTTCTGTATTAAGGAACAAGTTGGGTTCAACCAACCGCGCGCCTTCACCGGAGACGTCTCAACAATACCTTTAAAGTCATCGAAGTACCTAACGTATTCCTAAAAATTGGTAAAGAACTGAAAGAATTAAATGTTCTACTCTATTTTTCCGAGTGTCGGGGAAATTCAACGGAGAGCTATCATAGCGCCCAACTGCCCTACCAAAAGAACTCAAGCTCACGAAAGTAAGAAAACTTCTCACTCTGACGATGCACATCTCAAAACTCGCAAACACTGTGATTGTTCAAAGCCATAATGAACTCCAGCCTGAAGCTGCAGGCCTACACCTAGAGCAAGATAACTAAGCAGAAGCTGGAGTGAGTGATGTCAGCCACACGAAGCACGAGCAGCAGGGAAGCCAACTCCCATTACCTCGCCACACACCTTTCTTCTTAGCCGCAGCGTCGCTCTCACCATTCCTCTTTTCTGAATCTGATTCGTCTTCTTCGTCATCGTCATCATCGTCATCATCATCTTCATCATCATCATCGTCGTCGTCCTCGTCATCACTATCATCTCCATCATCCTCATCGTCGTCATCTTCATCACTATCTTTAGTGCCGTTCACTTTGACCGAGCCTTTGGCGCTAGATGCTGTGAGACTTTGTAGTCTATTGAGCAGGATATTTTTGTTGATTAGAGCGGTATTCTGCACCCCTTCCGTATCAGACAAGCCTAAACGATTAAGGCTTCGCGTAGAACACGACTTTTTCTTATTAAGTCTTCCATCGTCTTCTAAATCATCATCGTGATCGTATTCCAGCTCCTCACCCTCTTCCTCCTCCTCTTCTTCTTCTTCACTAGAGCCATTATTCTGCATTTCCTCTCGCCGCCTTGCGTTCCTAGCTTGCATCAAGATCTTGTATTTGGAGCTTTCAATACCTCCACCAATAGCGGCCTCACCTACTACAATAGACGGTACACCATTCACAGGCACTCTCTCTTGCGCCAACCTCAGGGCCTCTTTCTCTTGCTCCTTCTTAAACTCTTCATCCTCTGGTCTGCTCTTCTCTGTTAACCGTTTCCGGACTTCTTCACCTAAACTTTCAGGAGGCATTACAGTACTTGTCAAATTGCTGTTGGCATCTCTGTTAGTTTTGCTTCCACTCCCACCTTTGCCTTTATTGGAGTTTTTATTGTTTCTATTCTTTTTGGCAAGTTTCTTCTGTTTCTTCAGCTGGTGTTTGGACAAGCTGTTAACTTTGTTACTGTTGCTGTTTGTGGAGACGGAGCGGCCGAAGCAATCAAAGACGCATTCGTCGTTGCCGCCCACATTCCTTGGCTTTCCCTGGCAAAAATAACGAAACCAGCGTGAACGATAAAAAGGTTCAGTCGGAAATAAGCTTTGTGAAATCGAGTATAAGAGCGCTACGTCACAGCAGCTATGTTGAGGAGTTTAATTATAATTTGGCAGCCGAATACGCAAAAAACACGATCAATTTTCTAGTGATTAAATATTCGTTGTTTTACGATATTTGTACTTAAACTATTTGGCCATGAAAACTAACACCTATAAATAGGCAGCGGTTCAAAAAGTTGCTTAAATCACAATAAGCAATAAAATTTAGATGACTATAAACATAACTCCACCACAAAGGGATGCTTGGTTACAAAAAGAGAAAACGAAAAATTGGAACTGATGAACTGTTCTACAATGGTGACGATTTTTAATGATATTCTATAGTAGTGACTTGTACGATGAACAGTAAATGTATAATTATTACTAGCCGCTGAAATGTACACTTGTTTCTTTGTGTATCACACATCCACTATACCACAACTGCGTGTTTCTGGGTAAAAAATTAAGAAAGAACTGACCTTGTCCTCACAGACTGAGAGCGACAGATCCATGAAGGGCTCAAAAACCTGAGACGACCACTGGCATTCCTCGCACATCACTGTGAGTTACGTAAATTGTTATTAGTGTCACATTGAATTTAGGTTTGCAATTGTAAGTTTGCTGAAGTCATGCAAGCGTTCTCTAATTAAACACGGTTTTCATCTTGAAGAGCTAGTTCTAAACACTACGTACTTCCCGAGGTCAAGCTGCATTTGTTTGGTGACGACATGGTCAACCTTGTAAACGCAAGTACAAATGTTAGAATACTTGTAGCAGAGAATCGCTGATGATGTAAATTTAGTCCATGTTTAATAGGCAAAGACGATGAAGATAGTAGAATGAAATTTGGGACTCATCAACGATATTCATAAGTTAACGAAAAAGGGTTCAACCGAGGGGAATTTGCAACGTGAACTAAGTCGGGATGTGTTTCACATGATGCTTAATTTTGTTGTTTGAGTTACGCACATCTAAATGAAAGATTGAAAAAAATTACAACAGATGAATAAGGAAAGAAACAACAAAAGAGCTCGAATAATTACCTGGTATTACTGATACTGCCCATAAGAGGAAACTAGATCTTACCACCTCTTCAGATAAACACAGGATAAGAAATACTACCGACTCAGAAGCATCTCGGACGCCGATAACTTCGAGGGTAATAAATAAACACGAGCCATACCCACAGCTAACTTAGGGTTACACTTGTTTGTCTATCTTGAGCACAGTTCCATACCGAGCAAAGTAGTTTAAATTTCCTGACACACAGCGATATATTCTAGTTTATCATGAAAAAATACCGTCCTCATTCATAAACGATGGCGTAGTAAAACAAACCGATTCGCTTCGTCGCACCGACTGACATTCTAATTTAGGAAGCTACATCTTGGAAGTCTGTTTCTCAGAGCGAAATTCGAGCGACACTGGCCGTTCAGATCAAACAAACTCAGGGCCCTTTACTCTAACTCAACACCCACAATACTTAAACCATTGCTAGTTACTGCAGAGCCATCTAGAAGTATTCAGTTTACGCTAACCCAATGATGCATGAGTTTTGTGGCGACCTAACTATAAAAACAATCACCCAAAACAGGATGTACAGTGTAGGATCATGAAGGGACTATGAACGCCAAATGAAATGTACACTACTAAGTACTAACCACTCTTCGCATTACTGACTACTGGTTAGATGTAAGCAATAATTCTGCGGTAAGTAACTCCCCACAATGCCATTTGACGCTGTGGCAACGCACGCTACTTGGCATTTGACTCACTGGAATCACAACGACAAATGAAATTACGATGTCTTCCCTGAAACAACGTATTATTAGAGCAATACATAGCAGTAATAATGCCGTTACTAAGCACAACACAAAAGTCACCTAACTAACCCGTGCTGATGAGCTGCCCTCCGAATATCTGGTCGATGATGGTGTGGGTGGCCTGCCGTCCATAGCCTTGGATGATCCGGCGGACGTGGGGCGCCACCTGGCAAGCATATACACAGCTACGTATCCCAAGCCATACACTTTACACTCTTACACTCTAAAGTACGAAAAAAAAAATCCATCAAAATAATGAGACCAAAATGTAGCTAGATTGAACTCTGGAAGTAGCGTTCAAGTTTTCCAGGACACAGAAATACAGTTATTTTTCCTAGATCAGGAAAACAACTTTTTCAAGTAAGATCTGCTTGTAAGGAAACTTTGAGTATCCTCGCTCAGCCCATGTTAAAAACCTGCTGCATCATGCACACTTGAGCAGCGTCAGGGTAAAATTGCTCTTACCAACGATATAAAACTTTGCGGTTTACTAGCAGGCTAGCCGAGTCACGTACTTGACTTTGCTCTTCAGTGAAACATTTATGAATTATGGAATGATTACTAGTAAATGGAGATTGTAGTCATAGTTAATAAATTCTACATTTATAAATTTTATAAATGACCATGGAAGGTTACCTAAAATAGTTTTAAAATGAAATCAAATGATAAATTATAAAAAGACTGAGATTAATGAAAACGACAGCGAAATGGATCAAGTCGAAGGAATAAGTTTCTAAATACAAAAAATTTTTCGCGTAAGAATAAGTTCTTCATAGTTTTCATGTTCATCACTTTTTCAGAACACCACTTACCAAAAATACTTCTGTCACTAGCTGCGTTATGTGTCCACACTGGAAACACCAGACACAAGCATCCTATAATCCTCCTAAGCCCTAAATGGTTCTCTTTTTCCCATTCATTGTAACTGTTCAGCTGCGTCGTTCACATACTTAGATTTCATTTCTTTCAATCCTGTCTCTTTACTGAAATCTCACTTACTTCTTCCTTAATCAGTCAGCTCATTCACTGTCAACGGTAGGCACACGGATTTGTTCTCCACTGCTAATGTCACCACTTGCTCTATTACTTCCACACTCAGCGAGTGATCATTATATTGAGTAACGTTCTTCTTACAGGCTATCTTTCAACAGCTCCTGCATTCATATTTCATGACTTTCTGATTCACCGAGTTCCACCAAGATATTCTACTTCAATTTTAAAGCATTATATTTTTAGACTTCTTTTCAAGGCAGTAGCACCAACACAAATAAGCCAACCATTTGGCAATGCATTTCGATTCGCTTACTTATTTTTCTACGCAACCGGCGTATTTTACGATTTATCGTCATTGATATGCTGTTCTATTATTTTTCGAACGTCACTTGTCGCTGCAATTGCCGTACTCACTTCACATTTATCATTCATCCCCTATACAACTTTTCACTCCAGCAAAACTAGCTCCATACACTTTTTGACGGCGCTATTTACTTCTTTTTCAATTTTTACTCACGTTTTCAAGCATCCAAATAACAACTTACTCATCAGCTATACAGCATCAAATCAGTAAATCCATTTTTAAAAAAATCACGTTTTCGTGCTTTTCAGTTTTAGGCACTTGCGCAACAAAAAATGCTCACATTTCCTATCTTCGCCGAGCCTACACCCACATCAGACCTGCCAACACCTCCAGCCATTCCAATACAAAAGTCAAAAAAACATTTTTACTCTCTGTCTTCTGCTCATCACCTAAGATATTATCAATTTCACAAGCAAAAATAACTGTATTTTCAACAGTTCATAAACATGTGCGAAAATTCAAAGGGTGAGTGCTTCACCTATACCATTTCCTATGGTTTATAAAAGGTTAACATAATTATTACCATAGTAAGGTCAGCATTCACACCTATTTCACCTCGCACAATAGGAATGAGACATCGCAGTCGCAGCTACACCGCACCCCCAAGTTTATACCTTGGAAGGATCAGTCTTCTCGTTGAGGGCGAACGCCCTGAGGATGGCTCGCTTGGCTCGGTGCAGCTCCTCAGCTCTGATGCTCTCCAGCAAACACCGTAGCAACTCGTGAGCATCCTGCTGTTCGAACCCTCCGAACTGAGCACTTTTCTTACACACCTGCGCTTTAACAAAGTAAAAGATTAACCATTCATGCTACACGGGGCTAGAGTTCTTTTTGAAACTAGCGACAAGACCATTGATTGGAATTTTTCTGAATCAAAATTTGTAAAGTTTATCTACCTTTTCGTCAGGTTATACTAAAATTTCATTTTAGAATATTACAAGTGAAGTACACGGAAATGATGCCTTACGTATCCCCCTTAAATCAGAGATCGAGATCAACTAGGGTCGCAAATTTGCTGTCTGCATTTCAGTTATCAAGTGACATCATTATTTGTCAATGAGTTTGACTCAGCCATAAATTAAGTATTCAACTGAAGCAAGCCCTTATAAACACATGAGAAAAAAAAAAGAAAAAAAAACAAGAGAAAATTTGAAGACGATTTGTTAAAACTGCTAGTATTTTTGACCAATCAAATAAAATTGATAAATGTAAGCAGTATTTGCATCTAAATAAACCAGTGGTACTCACAATCAAAACCGTTGAAAAAATTGTACGGCACTCTAAGAGAATTTTTCTCACAGAAAAAGACTGTGTAACATACGATCTCAACTGTTCACTATTTCAACTGCGAACATTTGGTGTTGAGTACCGCCATGAGTTGTCATATTTGCAAAAAGCTTCTCCAAATTAGATATGGTTTTATTAAACATTTTCTAACGAAATTTGGTCATTTCCATTGAATCAGCTAAAGATAAAAAATACCACGTTTAAAAGAGTTCCTCCGAGCTTCTGAAATTAGAGCAGAGTCACAAAAACAGGCTTCGCGTAGACACACCCACATCTTTTCAGCGCTACTTGTTAGGGTCTCTCGTAATCAAATTCTTCCAGGATGCGAAACAGCGTTCAAATAAAAATGAATGTCATTCTGTCCGAAGAAGACATTGGGGTTGGAAGCAAAGCCAATGCTAGGCCCGACTGGGCACAAAAATCGCCCTCCGGATTAGCTAACACAATTTGAGTTTTGCTCGAACGTAACACACTTAAACGTTACTATGTCCTACCACTTCATTGCTGTAGATCCTAACATCCTATAAACTTAATCTAGGATTTTTAAGTACGAAATCTAAGCCAGTAAATATTTATATGTTTAAAAAAATAATGTTTGTATACAAGTAATTTATGAAATTTTGTCGAAATTAACTACAGCACCGCTAAAAAGAAATACCTACTCTCATCAATGTCAAATTTAACTGCCTCAAAAAGCAAACATTGCATCGTAAAATGAACTGGCAACAAGCAACTTAAATACGAAAGCGAAGGCGCGCAAAATACCACAAAAGTTATTACGTCAACACTGCGCACTTGTGAGGCACCGGAATAACAAAATACTTCTTATAGCTCAAGCAATATATGAGTCGCAAAAAGGCAGCTTCCAGCTCATGGAAAGCAAGTTTCGCAAAGGTTTGTCTGTTCGTTTCATAAAAGATTAATGAAAAGTGTTTTGCGCAGGTCAAAAATTAGGTTATGACAACACAGAACAAGGCATTTTACCCTCTTAAGTTGCGGCACGTCGCTCCCTCTTATCTGCCCATGTACATCACAGTCAGCTATTTTAAGAGTGAAGAACAAGTCATTAAAAGGAAAATATTAGGGGCGCTAATAATTCGGCACCGTTAAAACTAACAAGGGTTGAAGCTAGAGAATCTCATGTAAAACACAAATGATAAACTGGAAATTCACCGCGGATATTTGTCATGGGGGAAGAACAAACATCTGAAATCCCTTGAAAACAGAGAATGAGATCTTTCAAGGTTTCCCCTGAAATCATTGAATTCTGAAATCAAAGCGTCAAACAACGCATTACAAATGCCAAAATAGTGGCTAAATCAATGAACAGCTGCTAAGGTGGATACTGTCCACAGAGAAAAAAGAATGATATATGGTAACAGGAAAGAACCAAAACGATCATTCTGGGTTTGCAACGTATTCTCATACCGTGATAGGACGCGCAGTAAAGTGAGCAATACAGATTAAACCAGCACTATGGTGCGGGGTTCGTCATTCAATACGCTGCGGTATTCCAAAGATTTAACGACAACAGTAGTTTCAGCTAGCTCGCGTACAAATTTAGGAAAGGTGCAGCCGATATTTAGGATGTAGGATATCACATGATACAAGTATTTGCGACAAAGAAACTTCATTGAGACTAGCCAGAGTAATGTAATTAGAGCTTTAGGGGATATCCAAAGTACAAAGGCAATTCAAATGTAATGGTTATTTCTTCAGATAATTCTAAAAAAACGTAAATAACTTACAAATTCCTGAACTCCACGAAGCTAAAAAAAATGTTTTTCGTTACAGATAACTTGTACAACAGAGAATTCGCATTAAACCCTCTTAACATGATATGACAACACTAGACAATACAAAAAATATTATTATCCGAGTAACATGTATCCCCTTAACTGACACTGATATTAAACTAGAATTAATTAAGAGGAAACTCATACCGAGGTAGAGTGTTTACGATTTCTTCATTTGAAAGTAGTAACAACAGCTTTTCAGACGTAGAAAACGGCACTCAAATATGAATGTGGCCACTACACAACGACCCATATCGCGTTGCCAGAGCGAGCCTTAAGGAAACGCTGCCAGTCCTGACCTGCCCGAAGAGATGACCGGGGCTGAGGATGCTGTTACGCCCCACCGCATGCATCTCCTTCAGGAAGCTCGCGAGAGCCAGGCTTAGACTCCCACCTTCTGGCAGAATCAGGTCCAGCGGTTTCTGGTGCACAAGTTCGCATTTGTCAATGAATAATGTAATTAAATTGCTGAAAAAAATGTCCATTTAACACCCATAACACGAGGTTTTTCATTAAATCAGACCGATGAAAAGAAATATTCTATTCTGAACATACGTAAATGAATGTCGAGTAGATAATGACATAAATTAAAATTGGTATTAGAAAATACAATCACCAGGTTACTTCTGTAAGGAAAAGTAACAATTCATATCGATATAAACTGAAAAAGGTAAAACAATGAATTTCAGTGAACAAATAATTTTCAACAAACAGGAGTAGCATGAAGAACTAAAAGAGGTAAGACATTTCATGGATCTCGAATGAGGACCTGAAAAAGGTGAGATATTTAGTGACAGGAGGTAAGAAGAGGCAAGGACTCACGAGTTCGAGCTCGTCCTCGCAGTCGTCCATGTCGAGGTCGAGGCTCTTGCCCCGCCTGCGGTCGTTGTGGCGGCGGTCGCTGGACTCGCACGAGTGGCCGGGCAGGCTGGTGCGCTGGCCGGTCTGCAGCTGCAGGTCGAACAGCTGCGTCAGGGCGTGCGTCTGGCCCAGCACCTGCATCACGCTGTTGAAGAAACATGTGTTCCCCAGGTTGGTGATGCCCTGCAATCAGAGAAGCGCCATATTAAAATTACAGGAAAGTAGTAAAAGTAGAGAAAACAAGTAAAAAAATGCACAGACCAAGTGTTTGAGCTTCCTATAGAAAGACTAATAAAAAATATACCCTATGATTGAAACTTGCTTGAATGAATACAGAAAATCGCTCGGGAGATGAAGGTAATGCTCCCGTTTCTCTAAATATTACGGTTATTTTCAGTCAAAATAATACATATCATACATATCCACATTTTAATCAGAATGCAAAATAGGAGCTACAAGGAGAAATGAACCCGAAAAATTGTTTTTCATTCTCCCACATCCACCTAAATTAAAGAAAAGTATAATTCACCATATTAACCAGAAAAGAAGTAATAATCTTCCGGTGAATGCAGAAGGAACATACCTGGCAACTCAATACATCATTTTTAACTACACTAATTTAATGAATCTTAGCCCTTTCAACCAGAATTGTTTCAAATGTTTTCAAGGACCTGGGTGAGAAATTTCTCCACACACTTTACCGCACTTAAGCCTAATCACACTAGTCGGAAATAACAAAGCAAAGATTAGGCTTGATGAAATATAATAAGAGGTGCAACCATGTTTACCTCGAGCGTCAACGCCTGCCTGCATCATAGCGAGCATCAACATCAAGACTAACACATACACATCCTTAATTTAATGAACTGTTTTAACACAAGGGAATCAATCTCCAGAGCACCAATGATGAAACTATACCTGAAGCAACTGACTGGTGACCAGCAACTGTACCACATACCTTAACTTTAGGTAGAGCCGCGAGCTGTTCTTTCCTGGTCTTGTCATCGAGCAGCGTGGCAGAGGAACCGCGCTGGCGGGAGGCAAGCGTACTGGGGCTAAGGGACCGTACAGCGCTTCGGCTCCGACCTGACGTAATTGATTTCTTATCAGTGAGAAAGTTCAGAAAATAATAGACGTTTGCAAGGGAAAAACGTCAGCAAGATTGACGGACGGTTGCTGCGAATGGTGAATATTTCGATACACGTGCTAACGGGGACAGTGTAGAGGCCGTCCGGCACACTAGCTCAAAGCAACCCCTGAGAAAGTATGCTTAACAAACGTTGCTACTGAGATATCATTGCAAGATATTACCAAAATTAGGAGCTAAAACTTTTTACTTCTGCGAAATTTTCCATTATGGAGAAAAATCACAACAAATCTTCATTTGCCACGACACGCTATTCAAAAGAAATTGTACCTGAAAACGCTTAATTTATTAAAATCAGAGATCAATATTGGCGATTGAAGCATCGGTTCAGTCCTTCACTGAAGCTCTTTTAGAGAATGAGTCAAATATAGCGATTGCATTGCTCAAAAAACGGAAGGTGAAATGAGCAGAACATAAATTATAATTTTCATGCTATTACACAAATTTCATTCTGTTATTTAGTACAGAACTTCGAATAAAAGAAGTTAGCATCTCTCACTTCGCAACACCGTAAAGCATGGCTCGTTTTCTGACCTACTGGTTAGTAGTAGTGTATGTATGCGTATTAACTATCAGCAGTTACAAGGCAATTGAAACCTTCAAAGTCTCATTTATAAGCGCAAAATCTCTGCAAGGAAACACACTTGCACTTGACACTTTATTGCATCAGAAATGAATCACGTAGTCACAGGTTACAAGTACCAATTAACACGTTCACTGCATTTCCGCGGCTGCTAGCGGTTGGTTTGGTTAGGTGGTAAGTAGCAGAATAAGGAAACCGATTTTTCTGCTTGAATAAATTTTGATTCTTCCTAATGAATATGAAAAATACAATTGCACGATAGTATTCCACTTCGTATGATTAGAATCATTTTTTTTTTAAAAAAATGTCATGACACAGATTAAATATAGTGCATTTATACCGGGACGTAAATGGGCAATTTACCTGTTGGTACACATGTGGCCCAATACGCAGGGAACGTGTTAAAAAAAATGAAAAATCAGTTTCAGTGTTCTATTTAAGGGCGATGAACCTATAAACAATAAAGAAGTTAAACATAGCATCCCCAGTCGGTCACACACTGAACGTGCGCGCGTTAAGTATAAATCTAAACTTTGCACAACACAACGAGAGCTACCGAGCTACTTGGATTAAGTTTATCGCCCACACTGCGCTCATAACACCACAGAAATAAATAACTCCTCTTATTTCTGTGAGAGACCACAACGCGCGCCATCCGCCGTAATAATCCCAATTTATGCTCATGAAAATTTTGTTTTATACGAGTCAAATACATAATATGAATAGAAAAGTAACTTATTCAAAACCGCAAGGAAAAGGAAGTTCGATACCAATGTCTGAGGAAAGAGCCAGTCTCCAAAGTATCTTGACGGAGCATTATGCCTACCTTCTAATACAAACGTTCATACTGAACTAATTTTTCCTTCCTACCGATTTCATAATCCAGATCTTTACCATCCAAAGATGATAAATCACTCTACCTCAAACTTTCATGCCTTCAATTGGTCACAAAATTTTACGGCGTTCTTATCTTATTCTTCAAGCTAGCTACCAAAATGTTGCATTAAAGAGGCATCAAGTCACTAAAACGCAAAACGTACCAGTAGCCAGGGGAGAAAGGGTATCATCCGTGGCAGGAGTGGCTGTGGCCACAACATCCTGAGGTGACGCGAACTCGAAGCGCCGCTTCACATACTGCACTGTCTCATGAAGCTTTTTACAGTTTTTCTGCAGCACTTCACAGTCGCACTCGTAGCACCTATTCAGAAACACAGAACTTTTATAAGTGGCGCATACAAATGCGTAAGTCTAACAAGCCGGTCAAGTGTACAATTGATTATGCATCAGGTCACACATAGGAATACACAGAAGGGGGGCAAAATAATACAAAACGTTAATCAAATCGCTAGATTCCACATTTCTAGACCACGTACAATTACGAAAATTATATTATATTTAAAGAATAGAATAAAAAAATAACATATCTAAGCCCCCCCTCAAAAATTGACTGGAAAAAATATATTAGAGTAGTTCACTACAAGAATTTTATAAGTTTCGGGTGTAATCTTATTTAATTCTTCATTGCAAATTTATTTGAGTTCAGTGATATTGTTGGGACCTCTCCTCTGAATCTTCAATTTCAATTCCGTCCACAGGTTTTCAATCAGATTCATGTCCGGAGATTGACTTGGCCATTCTAAAATGTATATCTTCTTCATCCTCAACCATTCCTTGGTTTCGTTCGCAGCATGCTTTCGATCGTTGTATGGTCGGAAGGTCCATCCACATTTCAATTTTAACAAAAGAGCTGAAGGTAAGAGCTGTTCTTCCAATAATTTCATGATATTTCCTACCATTCATGGTTCATTCAATGATGTGAAGTTTATCTACCCCTGACGAGTTGAAACATCCCTACACCATGATTGAGCCACCTCCAAACTTAACAGTGGGTATGGTGCACTTTAGTTTTGTTGCCTCCAAACATGGTTTGTGCTGTTTCTCCCAAATAATTTGATTTTAGTTGCATCTGACCACAGTACTGAGTTCAAAGACGGTGCTGGCTTGTTCAAATGGTCGTTGGAAAACTTCAGCCTGGCCTTGACGTTTCTGGAGAAGAGGTGTCATACGATGGGTGCGGCAACGAAGACCTTCACGGCGTAGTGCCCTGCTGATCGTGTGTTTGCTGGCTCTGATTCCAGATGTACTGAGATCATCCTTTAATTCTTCACGAGTAGTTTGAGGCCTCTGCACACTGTTCGGACCAATTTTCGAACAGCACGGTCGTTAATCTTTCGTGGACGGCCAGTTCGAGGCTTGCTGAGAGTCGTAGTCTGGCATTTCCACTTACGTATTATAGCTCCAACTGAGGCTGTAGGAACACGTAGTAGAGCACAAATCTTCCGATATCCCAAACCTCCATTATGGAGCTCCACAATACTTTCGCGAAGGTTTCAGCTGATGTCCTAATTTTTACCCATGCTGACGACCTTTCAGAACGAAAGCTGCTGTACCATTGACACGTTTTTGGAGATAAATACTTACGAAAGTTCGGTTGCCAAATATTAGAACGTATTAGAACATTCTGCAATAATGCTACAATAATTTTAATGTATAATATCGAGAAAAAAGTTGGGTGCGTTAAACTTTTGTTCACGTATTCATTATACATGTTCCTAAAATTTTTTTTTTATTTAACATATGTGGGTTTTAGACATGTTATTAACCTTTTTACACCATTGTTTATATTTAGTCCAATTTTTGTTGTACGTGGTCTAGAAATGTGGAATCTGGCGATTTCATCAACGTGTTGTATTATTTTACTTCCCATTGCATATACTGTACATTCTTGAAGTAGCACTGACACGAGAATCATGTACATGTGATGAGATAGCTTGTGTTTTGATGAAAAAAGTAGAATTCCAAGTCTCAAGTAGAATGAACAGAAGATCCAGGTCGAGTGTTTAATTGTTTTTTTTTTCTAGAGCCTTTTTGAATATAAAATATCACAATTATTAAATAGAAAGCCATGGACGCTCCCGTTCAAGACTTGCGTTTAGATTAAATTATGTTAGTTAGCATAAGGCTATAAAGGTTTGAGGCTACAACGAAGGCGATCTGAAGATAGAGAAAAGAAAAGACGATTTACTATTTACTGCAGAAACGGGGAATTGATGCACTAGGTGCGTTCACACACAGGATACCCTGCGCACAGAAACAGCAAGTTAGGAAGGATGAGGAAGAAAGGACGAAGAAGAGATGGCAAAGATGGCAGGAAAACTGAAAAAAATAGAGTGGGCACGAAAGATTAAAGTCCCAAAGGAAAATCCATAGCTAAAGTAATCTGATAGCATCCTCCTGTGGGCGTCAGTCATGGACCAAACAAACGTAACGAACCTAATTCTACCCCGTTTTATGCTAAGGTTTATAAGAGATCTAACCAACTACGAGAATATTTTCGGTAATTTTTCACTGAAAAAAATAAAACCAGGTGAAAGAAAGACTGTCCCTAGCAGGAGTTCACCAAAACCACAATTTGACTACCTCTCCGGAAGAAGGGGACAACGAAAAATAAGTCCTATCTAACTTCACAATGAACGTCTACTGCAAAGAGCCATAACCATAGCCGCCAAACCTATAGTAGAGAGCTCAGGGAGTATTTTGGGATTACCAGTCCTCGGAAAAGGTCAGCTAAGACTAGGACTTCTACAATAATCTCGTGAAAGAAATTTGGCAATCTGGCCTCTTATTCTAGGGTCGCTAATTTTCTTAAGATATACTGAAGAACATGTAAAGAGTAAACATGTAAAGAGTAAACATGTAAAGAGTGTAAAGTAGAGAAGGATGAACGTGTGCATACAATAACCACATACGCGATTAAACAAATATCAGTGATTGATGAGCAACACCCGAACTCATAGGAAAGTGAAATAGGTACGAGTCACCGTTAGATAGCCCCGTATTCAGGAGCATGCTTTCACAAAACCCCAGTGTTCCGAAGAATGCCTTCACATGGTGACGCAGCCACTGACCAGACAGTCCAGTAGCGAGTGGAGAGCACGAGACAATGCTTGTCAGAGCGCGGCGTGCGGTAGTGCTGGAGAGCGTGGCCCGCCGTGTCGCGGTCGCAGCCCTGGTGGCCGCAGAACAGGCACAGCCAGACCACGCCGCCATCTGTGTCGTTCTTCTCTTTCTTCTGCTCAGTAGAAAGCACGAGTTTTAAACCAGTTTACACCTTCATTGATTACACAATATGGCTAGACTTATTGCGCAAGGAGTTATTAGAGACAACTATATCAAGGCTAGAACGCATGAATAATTTTTCATGAAATTCTTAGCAAAAAATACACCTGGATTGAATTACGACATCACATTTAGGAAGCCGCAAAATCCCCAGCTTCACCTTCACCTATCCCCATACAATCCATTCACGTATTCAAAATAATTCACACATGAGGAAACTTGTTACTGCGAAGCATGCGTGTATGAGATTGGTTTTGCTAATTTTGAAGACAGAGCAAGTCTACACTTGCTTCAGCACTAAATTATGTTAGTTTAAGCGCCCTTAATCCCAAAAAAAGGTTCATCCAAGAAAAAAAAACACACTTAAGTATGGAATTAAGGGAACGGGGATTCTATGCTAAAGGTGAGTTCCCACACTCTGCGCATAGAAGCGACAAAGTTGAAAAATTTAATGAAACCAGATTAAAGTTGAATAAAAAAGTAATAAGAACCGAAAAAAGTCGGTCCACAAGAAAACAAAAAAACTATTAGATTCCAAGAAAGAGAAGGCCTACCTAACCTTGCTATTGAGGCCCTATATCTTCTTAATGAGAGTGCCAATTCCCCCATAGACACAGTAATTGCATCCTCGTGAAGGACTGCATAACACTATCAAATTTAAAGTCCAAAGCCGCGAAACTAGCGTGGAAACCATGAATTATAGTATACTGAATGACTATAAACGGTAACCCGTAAAAATAGGGTGACTTTAGACAAACAGGTACTATGATAAATAACGCGCAACATTAGATTAGATATTAGTTTAAGCCTCCCTAACCGCAACAGAGGCATCCCGAAGAGAAGAAGGCACCATTTAGTATGGACTCGAAGGATCGCAGAATCAATGCACGAGGTGCCTAGAAACAGTAACTTGAGAAAGAAGTTCATGAAACCAGATGAAAGTTGAAAAAGAAAGGACAGCAGTGAACCGAAAAAAATGGTACTTAACATAACAAAAGCATTTTACTTCAACAAAAAGAAGGCCTACATAACCGTTAGCTTGAGACCTCACATTTTCCCCCTGGGAGCGCAAATTCCCACAGATACTATAGTTGTATCCCCCTGAGGGGAAATAACGCACAACTGATGATAGGAATGAGTGCCTGCATGTGATCTCAGTAGAGCAAAAGAAGGCACTTCTTCAAGACAAGGTTACTTCTAAAAGATAAACTAATCATCGACGTCAGCATAGCGGTTATGGGTGAGCTGGAAAAGAAATCTCGTAGAGAATATTTAACTCTTTATAAACCGAAGCTAAATTATTATGGGGAAAAAGTTTTCACAAAAGAATTATCAGTATAAATAATTATGAATTGTCCTAGTATAGGTTTTTTCGGCCATGTCTTGTGTCAATTTTGTTTAAGGTTTTCCTCGCTATTTACTTTACTTTAAAGTAAAAATAATGCTTTCTATTGACGTGGGCTTGATGAGAAAACCATTTTTTATCACTAAAAATGTTCTCGAATTTTATTTCATAAATTATGTTAACTTTAATTAAACAGCCAACGAATGAAATTATAGAACCTAGATTGTTTTGGGTGACGAAAATGTTGAATGCACTAAATGGTTTCTAGAACTATGCAGCTTAAACTTAGTTGAGATTAAATGACTATAGTAATTAAATGACTATTGATTTGTCTTAAAAAAGATCTCATAAATGCCATAAATTGTTCTAAATTTTGATGATTATTTAATAATTTTATCCTACAATTAAAGTTACTTAAAATTTCATAAATTCCCCTAAAATGAAAGTACTGATCATTCTGGCACTAAAGTTACTGTCATTACACAAATAGGAAAACCTTAATTTTTTAACTGCTAAGCGTCATGCTTCAGGTAAATTAAATAAAAGGAGTGGAAGTAAATATAAGATACTCGTAACATTTTTACAAGCTGCTTAAAAATACCCAAGGATTTCACGAAGTATAGTCAATTGACTCTTCAAGACAAATGTAATCTACGCTTAAATTTGGGCAGCATGTGGAGAAATTTACTTAAAAAAATTTGACTTTTGGAGGAAGTAAAGGGGACAACTCAAGATATTGTATAAATTTTCCACATAATTCCACTATGCATTGAATGAAAACGCATTGGCCGTCCACTTATGAATTCTATATCCCTTTTTATTGAACAAAAACGCAAATTTATGTCGGTAATGTCACTGTTCTATGGGAATGAACATTGCACTTACATAACGTGTAAAAAGAATGGTTTTCGAGAGTAAAAATATCTGCAATAATTTAAATACATTTGTAAGTAAGGCCATGATCTCCTTAACAGTTGGCAGAAACGTGTCGAAAAACGTCACAACCTACTGCACCAAAAACCTGGCTGGATGCCCACTCGAACTTACTCCTTATTCGAGATTTCATGGGTGAACAATGCTCAAAAAGCCTTCAGATGTCACTAGAATTGAATGCTGCCCCCAAAGAAAGTTAGCCAGATCTAAGAGAAGAAAAAGAAATTCATTTATGAAAATGGGACTAAGGCCCCACGCTGACTAAAAATAATATTCAACAAGTCAGATGAGTGCGAGTGAAAGCTTCGTGGACCTACGAAAAACACCTGAGCATGTGATCTCTGATGAAAAGGAGTTCAGTTCAATTATGATGGAGATTCCAGTTTCACTGGAATGGTTGACTTATGGAAAGAACACCATTTTTTGTTAAGCATCAATTTGGGGATTATTTCCAGAAATAACTTGGATTGTAGTGGTTGTAATGCAGTCCAGGCAAAATTTGAACAGTCAAAAAAGTAATATAAAAGCTTTTACTACCATTTTTTGGATGTCCACGTTGAAAATGAGATTTTCTAACTAGACGAAGCTATTTAGGTATATACATAAAGCTAAGACAAAAACTAATGGTTTGTAACCCAAAATTGTAGCTTTCTGTGTTTACAAAAAACTGATCTAAACTCAATTGAGTACCATGGGAAATATAATATAGGTGTCTGAAATGATGAATAGTTCGATGATATGAAAGGAAAGTTACAGTGCATAAAGAGATGTTTGGAAAATATTACTTAGGACTTCAATACATTTCATGTGAATAGTTAAATCCCAAGTGCTATAATATTCAGGAAACGCGGGGAATTTCGTGCATTTGATTCCACACACAAAAAATGTATATTATCTCAAAATCTAAAACATTACATCCAAATGTTGACTTACTTTACAAATCACAACCATTTACAGACTGTTTTAATAACGAAACGAAACCAACCATAATGAGGTGTGGTAAAACTGGCAACACTGCTGGGTTAGGAATGTCACAGATAAGTAAAAGAAAGATGCTGTGGTGGGGAATTTGGCTCAGTAAAAAATGTGGAATTGGAGAAAAAAGGTTAAGAACCACTGGTCTAAGCAGATTTTTACTATGATTAAATCGCAGATTTAATAAAATTTAAAAGTGAATAAAATGCTATAAAACCAGTCATTTTATTGATTGAAACAAAAAATCAAAAACGTTTCGTAGACTGGTTCCATCATTAATTCGGGAAATAAAAAGTATGATCAATACTACGTAAGAATAAAGCCATGATCGATAATAAATTGTAGATTTCCGATAGATAAAAACCTTAAAAAAACAAAGATAAAAGAAAAAACATAAAACAAATAAAACTTTGCATTAACTATCCGAATGGGATGTACAGTAAACTCAGCGTGTTATTTAACTAGTGTACACGAACCGTCAAAAATGACGGGATTCGACCGTTTCCTTAAACTAGTCTCAAGATATGGATGACAAACAAATACATCCACCGAAATACATAGTATACGAAATTAAAATATTCTTCCACTGGTGCACTGGTGAAATTCGTTTCTCAAATACGGTCACTAAGCATCCCTAAGAACATGACGGAGAGACGGACCAACCAAGCGAGCAGTAACTGCATTATTATTTAACAAGTGTACACGACCTGCCAAAAATGACGGGATTCAATTTTTTCTGAAGACGAATCGTCCAGATGTAGATGACAAACAAATATATCCATCCTAAAAGCACCAGCGATTAAAATATTTTTGTACTTGGGCATTGGCGAAACACGTATCACCTATACGGTCATTAAGCATTTTTTAGGAGCGTGTAAGAGAGACGGACCAATCAACCAAGACAGACCAACCCAATTTTATGTGTTCAATGAGATTTTCATTCTAATAACATGGGATAAATTCCGCGCAAGAAAAATTTATACATTTATCTATTTATTTAAGGAGACACGCGGCGTTTTATTGTATAAGGGATGATGATTAGTTTTCCATAAAAAAGCGCAAAGATTCTAAAATCCTTTGGTCAAAATCCCACAGCGAACTTTCCACCACACTAAAATTATCGTCAGAGATTCCGGTATTGCACTGGTCAGTATGGCGGCATCATGCCGAATGAGGACGATGAGCCAGTAAGTTGCCGGTACGAAAACTTCCGCGGTACTCAGCCACTCTTACGTAAATATTGAGTGACGTCATTCTGACGTATTAAGGAACCCACCACGGTAAAGGAAACAAGGTAGGTTCAAACCAGTCTTTTTTTCGTCGACTGTGTGGGTGTGCTGACGTCACGGCAACGAACCAATAGCAGCGCTCATATTGCTTCTGGTAGCACTGCTACTCCCAAGTCCGTCTCCACTATTGGCCTAAAGACACTGCGGTTTGGTGACGTCATAAAGTTAGTTTGAAATAAAGCCTTTCTATTGGCTACCCGAACAAGAAGAAGTGTAATTTCCCCCATAGAAATGACCCTACCTTGTTTCCTCTACCGTGCTGCCCACTGCGTAGGAATAGAGTCCTTGTCCCAAAATAAAGAACCGATCGTTTCTTTGCTCACTAGAATGAGCATAAATTCACTTTAGGAAAATACTTTCAGATGAAGACTTTAGTCTACGGGCTAGTTTATCAAATGGAGAACCGAAATGGAGTAAAGCGCAACAAGCAATTTTTCCATTTAAGAGTGTTGACCATACTATAATTTCTCGACAAAACCTTTTTAATTTCGGAGTTGCTGACTCCAAGAGGAAAACCATCACTGCAAAAGAAATCCCGTAGATATTACCGTTGTCGAGTGGTAGAGAGCGTGCGCCTTTCACAGAAAGGGTCGCCAGTTCGAATTGCGACAATGCCATCCGGTGATTCTCCTCGATGTGAAAAGGGAAAACAGCCATAAATCCCCGCTCTACCCAGGTGTCGGAAATGGTGTTCCAGTTCGACCGGGAGTAATTTTTTTTGCGTCCGGATGTTAATTGTAGGCATTAAAAACAATGTTCAAGATCCGTTTCAGGCTTGATTGGATTAAATAATTCTTTCTAAAATTCTGAGTGTATGTCACTGAAAGATGAATACAGTTGATACTGTATACCCTGTTTAACAGCGTTTTGATGCCGTTGTTTTTGAAGGTGTTTGAACAGAAACTAAAAAACCACTTCCCATTCCCGTAAAAGTTAGCTTGCGAAAAACAGAAGTGGAAAATTCCCTCCGTGCCTAGAAACATTAGACTCAAGAAATGATAAGTTCTTTCCATTCACAGTGAATTCAATTGATCAGTGCTTTTTATCCAAATAATCAAGGAAAAGTTCAGTATGTGCAGAGCTTTCAAAAAGCAACTAAGTATCGTCAATATAACGATTATCAAGTACAGGCTTAAAAAGTGGAGGGCAATCAGCTATTTTTTTATTGAAACATAGAAAGATTTTGGTAAAATACTTCACCACTTAACCATATTTCGGTTCTTCGTACGAAAAACTAACACATAAATAAAAGTCTTCATCCTGTAAGCATTTTTCTGTCATT
This sequence comes from Platorchestia sp. MABIK, assembly GCA_014220935.1. Taxonomy (NCBI): domain Eukaryota; kingdom Metazoa; phylum Arthropoda; class Malacostraca; order Amphipoda; family Talitridae; genus Platorchestia; species Platorchestia sp. MABIK. Next base: position 158,533 of record JACJUY010000122.1, on the reverse strand, counting down.
ATACGCATCATGCTGGTGAGCAAAGTAACAATCAGGTTTTTTTTCGGCACAATGATTCTATTCCTGGGCTCATTTGTTCTTCTGTTGTGTTTAAGTATTGTTGTGCGCAGTGCACATCGGAGAACGTTAGAATGATGCCACGCAATATTTACGCGAAAGTGGCAGAGCACCGCAGAAGGAGTTTTAGTACCGGCAACTTACTGGCTCATCCACCTCATACAGCCATACGCGGGCATGCTGGGCACTGCAATAACATTATATATGAAGGTAATTTTAAGGTGATAGACTTTTCGTACCGAGTTCTTATTCCCTTCAGATAGGTAATGTATAGTTGTATTTGTTTCATGAATATATTTTTTCTCTTTGTTTCTGCCAAGTTTTTATGTAAGGAAGTCTAGAATTTATTATCGATCATAACTTTATTTTACGTAGTATTGATCATACTAAACTCTTCGAAACATTTCCGACTTCTAGTTTCAGTGAATAAAATGGCTTATTTTATTAAAATTTTCTTCGCTTTTAAATTCTTAGCTTTGCCAGTCTGTGCGGACAAAAAATAGAACATAGATACGTTTTACATGACGTTTTGTGTATTTTATGAAAATTTCGTTAACCTGTAGGGAGCATGTTTAATGAGAAAATTTACACGCGTCTTACAATTTTTCCATCACTTAACATGCATGAACGCTGCTCAAATTATTTTTTTATTTTTTTAATATTTAGCGGAAATTCTTCAATATGCTTAACTATTCAAGTTTTCGATACAATTAAATTTAAAACAATCTAAATGTGGTGCAAATTCTGACAAGATGCGGTAATTATACGCAGGTGCAGCAGGGAACGGTTCCAAGCCCCGTACTTGCATAGAACTACCTAAATTATGGGTATCAGCTCCTCTTTCCTGTGAAGATGGGTGAAAATTAAAATTATCAATCCCGACCACAAACAGCAGCTGTGTTTAATGGCAATCTCAGTATAAACTGAATTTAAGGTAACGAAATCGGTCATGAACATAGAGCAAATATTAGTATTACATCAATTTGTCACATGTTAAAAACTCCCGATAACAATTAAGAATGCAAATGCTTTGGTATTTCACTCTTCCACTTGTTTTGTATACTCAATTGATTTTCAATTCACCAGGTACCGTAAATTCTCGATTAAATTATTGCATGTATCGTCATGCTTGATGTAACTAATCTCGATGTGACGAGTCAAAACGAAAATAGAAACTACGCGTCGAACACGCTTCACAACTAAAAACTCTTTTAGTTAATAAATTCCTTGACATTTATGCGAAACAGGGTCATTTGGTGCAATAAAAAGTAGAACTTACGTTGTCAGAGGAAAACTTCTCATCTTGCAGCTGCTGCTGTCGCAGAGCTTTGGCACAGCCGGAGCAATCACCAATGCGCACAGGAGCTTTGGTGTTCTTGCGCACGTGCGAAGAGTTGACGGCGGCATTAGCGTGCTTGCAAGGTCGGCACTCTGCGGAAGACGAAACATCGTCACACAATCATATTCATGGGCGTCCATATGTGCAGACATCAAAAGGCTTAGCGTGCTAACACTCACCAGGGAGAGCCATATGGCTGCTTGGAACGCCAGCTGATGGAAGAATATTTCCTCGGGTTCTGGTCCTTCAACATAATGACCCAACCACAACAGTGCAAAAAGACACGTTGCCTAAGGTAAAGAAGTACACTAAAATTTTGTATTAAAATGCAATTCCGTCACACTGACACAACTAGAAAACTGTGTACACACAAAATGCACAGTTTCGAGCAATGATCTTGCTCAGAACCGTCCTATTCTACAACATGTATTTGACAAATGTTACACTCAAAACCTTTGACTCACACACCGCGCGCTAGCCAGATAATAATACGAACAGCTGAACCGATTGGAGCAACTGTCCTAAATTACTGAAAAAAACTGATGGAAAATCATTTGTGAGTACGTGCAGGTTATTAACACTAACGCGCACTTTCTCGTGACTATGAAATACATAACCAATCAACAGTACAAATGAACAACTGATATAGCCTAAGATTTTTGACCTACAGAACGCATCGCAGAAAAATGCAGCTAGAAAATGAGCAAGAAAATGGATTTCAGACATTTTATATTTCCAACCAGGAAGTAAAAATTCCTATTCAACATTTAACAGTTTCCGTTCGGTCATTCGTGAGAACAATTCATTCATAAGAATGCAAATAAATTGAATTAGCGAATAGTGATAAATACCCTTTAAATCAAAACATGGAAAAATTGAACTGTTCGACAGTTTTCGATGTAATTATCTTGAACTGAGAATTTAAGACCCAAGTTCATCAATATTAATTCACTAATCAAGCGTAAACCACATCAAGCACTCCATGCAATGGCATATACTCGTACATGCTCATCTTAATTTCTAACTAAATAAAAGTGATGAATGAAGCTCGCGTATGCTTTACTCATTTCATAAGTGATGCTAAATATAATCTCAAATACTGGAATACGCACGCGTTCTTTTAAATGGGATACAAAAAATAATTTACAACAAACAATGAATACAAAACAAAAGAACCAGTATCTCAATGACATGCGTGGGTTGCCAACTTTCTTGTGCCATTTTACTGAATGACACTTGAGGTCCAATGAAAAACTCACAATACCTACTTTATGCGTGTCTTCTATTCAATTGAAATACTACTTTAACACTTAAATATAAATGTATGTGCAAAAATACCACTATAACGCGACACTGGTATCAAATTGACCGTGTGTAATGGTGCTCACACATTCTATCAGATCGTAGAACACAGGAGACATAATTTCAAACTTTTTTGTATGCTGAGCGGGCGAATCAGTAATTAAAACTTTAATTGAACTCCTTCTCAAGAAGCAAACTTGAGCCTGGGAAAATTAAGCCTGGTTATAGAGAGAGTTTCGTTAAATTCTTGTTTTATTTGCGAAGCAATTTTTTGAGTAGCGGGCTGTGAAAGGTTCTCAAAGTCCCTTGCACTGATAAAGTTATTTTTAACACGTTTCCTACGAAGGGACCCACCAGTGGTCACTGAGGGGATTTCTATAATGCTGCTGACCGACCTGCAGTCACTAACTCAATTTTTATAAATCCTCAATGAAGGCGCTTAATGAAGGCACGATCCAGTTAATGTTTGCTATTTTTAAATTTGCTTACTAAAACTGACTTTAATTTTGAATTGAATAATAAACTTCAGTTTAATGCATCGCAGGAAACGTGTTAGCTCTCCAAAAGTTTGAATTAACAAGCAGAGGTCATTAAAGCTGAGCCGAGTTCGGAAAATCCAGTTTCAGAAAATCTGTTTCCTCGACAATATTAATACTGGGGCACATCCATAGTCAGTAGAGCTGCAAGCGGTCACCTAACTTACACTGGTAGACGTCATTAACTGCACATACTCGTTTATAGTGTCTGGGATGCTATGGATATTAGACTGGTGCAGGGAATTATTATAGGGCTTTCATCATTTCTTCGCTTGCTGGTAGAAAAATGTTTCTAACATAGATTGCGATAAAATCGTCGTGCCTTATCTGGACGACAATGAAAATTTTGCCGGCAGCCAGATTCAGAGCTTATTCTCGAGTCTCACCAGCAGTAAGGAACATCCTCGTGGTAAACATATCTTTCTAAGTTTAAAGAAAGTAAAGAATCATTATGAATCAACTTCGGTAGTTAAAAAAAATAGAGGGATAAAAATAACAGGGAAACGTTTTAGCATTCGCTCAGGTTAGATTTTGAGTTAGTTTAAAGCTCTCTAACCTCAACAAAGGCGTCCTTAAGAGAGGAAGGCCACATTTAGTATGGAATTAAGGGAATGGGGAATACACGCCCAAGATGTGATCCACACCCTGCGTATAAAAACTGCATGATTGAAAGAAGTTTCTGTAAGAAAGCAAAAGTTGAAGAAGCAAGGGACAGACGCTAAATAGAGAGCAGCAATGAACTGAAAAAAGATGGTTCATGCAAAACAGCATAACAGAAACTACTCTTGTTCAACAAGTGGAAAACCTACTAAACCAGCTCAGAATCTCACATCTTCCCACTAGGAGCGCTCAGTATTCACTCAAGAGCCAGGAAAACAAACAATATTTAGTAGCACCCAGCGAAAACCCAGAGCTATGCCAAAAAAGGTAGAGTTTTAAATCTCGGGTAAATGCTAGAATGAGGAACACTTTGAGCCAACAACTAAAAAAAATTCGGCTCCACTTGCTGCATTCAGAACGTCAATTTAGTAGCAGGAGCGGGCAAACACCGTCAGGCGACACAGTATGTCTGCATTTTATCGCGCAGCGAGACAGTAAACATGATCTCTTTAGGAGGCAGAGCGAGCCACGCTCCAAGTCGGCGATAAGGAAACATCGCACGTGGCGGCCGCGACGCCGCTATATTCGGCCACGCGCTAACTAGGCCAATAAACGATCGCCAAAGTTCACTCTTCGAACATCTGCTCCGACATGCAGAAGATGTCTTTTGCACACTTAAATTTGCAGGTACAAATAAGACAGAACCTTACAAAGTATCTTTAATAAGATCCTACGATTAATCAAAGAATCGGGATTATTTTCAGTCGCGCTCGAAATTCTCGTGGTTTTAATTGATACTAGGGAATGTTGGCTTCTCATTCTTATGCTCATCGCCAAGGTATACAACAACGCACTCGAACATATGCACGTTTTCTCTCAATAAGTTAACGAACACAATATACGACAATGCTTTCCGTTGTTCCAGTTGAGTCACGCCACATTTAAACTCATTGATTCGTCCACTGACTCAGACCAGATTTTGTTTGAGCAATCGTACTGGTTGTACACTTTTGCAGGAGAAACATGAACTAAGAAATTTTCCCAACTTTGAATTGTTTACGTGGAGTTTCACGAGATAGCAGAAGAAATATCACGCGCAGACAAACTGATCTGTTTGAGATCCACAATTTGAATGATTCTTCACTAACAGTTAAGTTATTGAATTATGAAAAAATAACCCAGGCAGTAGAGTTTTAAATCACTTCAGATTTCCAATTTTCCCCAATTACATTCAACAAACTACTCATATCAATCGTCATTCTCGGGTAGAAGCATCGAAAAAAGACCTCGACCTGATTCAGCGTTATGTAGAATTTCTCAAAGAATTGGAAGCCTAAATTCAAAAAGGAAGTAGCCAGTGAGAAAAGACAGCGTGTGCGTTAAGTTAAGAGTTAAGGTGGAAAGAAATGATGCACTCGGTCGAACACAAAATGAGAGGGCAAAATGCAGCAAAAATTTTTTCAAGAAGTAGGGTCCCTGACACATTAACGTGTCAAGAGTTATCTTCAAATCAGTTGCAGGCTTTCTTCGTTACCCACAATGTGACATTTAGATCTACTGTTAAAGACCGAGTTAAGAATCATTTTCCTAGAACAAAGGTGAAAAATAACGTGACCTTCTCTAGGGGGAAATTCCTCCCGATCCACTTACTTTCTTCAACCAATTTCGTCATTTTCGTACAACCACAAAATTATACCAAGGTTTTTATAACAATTCTTGCTGTTTCTTCTAGTCACACACTGGGCCTCGCTCTCCAATATACTATTCGTAAGGTTACTTATGGGTTTTTATTTTTGAACAATGTGCGAAGCTCCAGTACAAAACTGTTAAAATTACACATAAATCTCATTTACATTGAGGGCTATGCTTCAACATGAAACTTCTCACAATTTCCATGCAAAAAGAATAAAATCCAAGCCTAAAATGAGCATTCGTTTCCAGTAAGAAAGCGTAGCTGTCAGATTCAGATGATTTTTCTCATGAACCTAGTGAGATATCAAGAAATATTTCAATCATTTTATTGTACCGGCAAGCGGCTCAAAGGCACAAATTTAAAAAATACAATATGTAGCATCTTATTTTTCATTACATTAATTTATATCTCCCTTGCTACAATAAAGGCGATCTCAAGAAAGGGAAGAGAAGGGTCCATTCGGTATATACTGTAGGAAACTGGGAATTTGTGTACAAAATGTGTTCCTACACAGGATGCACCGGGCATAGAAACAGAAAGTTAACAAAAAAAGAAAAGACAAAGAAAAAATAGCAAGAAGGACGAGGAAACTAAAAAAAAGCAAGTGGGTACGAAAGACAGAAGTCCCAAGGATAGAAGTTCTATTGCTGACGTAAAGAAGTATACGAAGAGGTCATGATCCTACAATGAACATTTCGAGTAAATCGGAGTAAAATGAGCTATCATCCAAAATATCTCATCATGCAAGTGGCATTATGATATACTTATATGCATACACCGAATGCTCTTCAGGCTTGCCATGGACGCGATGTGTCTCGCCTACTTAGCACTCGAGATATTTCACGGTACTCGCTGTACTACAGTGCAAGTCTCACACACTGCTTCAATTTCGTTAGTTGAGAATTACATGAAAGTCAGTTTTAGCTTCCCTAACTACAGCAAAAGCATTCCAAAGAGAAGAACGTTGGAGACACCATCTAGCATAGAGTTTAGGGAACGTGGAATGTATGCACTAGGTGTGTTCCCAAAGAAGACAGCCTCTCCCTCCCTGTATAGAAAAACGGTGAGTTAAAAAAAGAAGGTTATAAAAAAATTAAAATTGAAGTAGAAAAGGTTGAGATACTAAAAAACAGGACAGCAGTGGACCCCCAAAATTCTCCTTAACAAAACAAAAAACATATTTTATTTAAAAAAAGAAGACCAACGAAACCCGTAGCTTGGAACTTCACATTTTCTCCTTGGGGGCGCTAATTCGCATAGATACAATTGTATCCGTCTGAGAGCGTTGGGTGTGAAATTAAATGATTTAGTTGAAGTAAATTTCCCAACAGAGTTTTAACGTAAGGACGCAGATCAAGTTATGAGTTGGTTTGAGCGTCTCTAATCACAATCAAAGTGTTCCTTAGACATGATGGGGAATGACATCATTTACATGGAATGAAGGGAACGAGGAACTATGCTCAATGTGTCAGATAACTTCACGTTTGAGCAATAAAATCCTCTTACAGATACTCTACTGAAATTAAAAGTAATTGATCAACGGTTAGCTGATCATGGCGCAATTTTCATTTCAAGAAACACAATTTTTCTACATGAGCATTTTTTCTCTTGACAACTTTTGATTGATTTCTTTCGGTCTCTCTTCTCGACAAAAGTAGACTGCGTGACCCGATTTGCTTGTTTACGCTGCGGAACAGATTTTCATAACTCACCAAAGCCAAGTTCAAGGTTCCCAACCATATGTGGCCTGATACAACACCTGCTGAGCCAGGCGTCGCGAGATAACAGAAGGAAGGGAGGGAGAGCCCAGTAACCGAGACGCAGTGCACTTCCGCTGCATTCTTGGCAGGGTCCCCACACCAGCGCAGCCGCGCATTCCTGCGCCCCGTGCGAGATCACAACGTTCGATGATGCCCACGTACAACGTTTACCGCATTTGATCGTCAGGCGCTTACTTTCCTTGTTGGTCTCTGCGGACGGGACCTTTAAACGAAGACTGGTTCCTCCCATCATTATGACACGTATAAGGAGGGTTGGTGAGAGTGTCCCCATTCAAGGCTGGTTCTCATGACTCCATATTTCAATTTACAACTTATTTTTAAAATTAGATTAGATCATAAGTTACAGTTAGCGACGAAATTATTCGTACACTCCTCGTCTTTCGAAACTTTCTAGAATTACTCAAAAAGTATTGTTGCCACAGGCATAAGATTTTCACAGAAAATCTTATGCCTGTGAAAATCTAAATGCATGTGGCAACAATAGTTTTTGAGTAATTCTAGAAAGTTTTGAAAGACGAGGGGTGTACGAATAATTTCGTCGATAACTGTAGTTTAAACCTCCCTAAGTACATTTGTTCCCAAGAGAGGAAAGAGAACAGTATCGTTTAGTATGGAATTAAAGGAACGGGGAATCTATGCACTCGTGTATCCCATAAACAACCTGCGCCGAAGAACAGTAGGCTCGAAAAATTCAACGAAACACGATACAAGTGTAAGAAGAAAGTAATGACTGCTGAAAAAAGAACAGCAGTGAACCGAAATACGATGATCTGTGACAAAGCAAAAAAAATATTTCAACACAAGGACCGCACAAAAAGCTCGGAATCTCGCAGATTAGATTATTAGTTAGTTTAGGCCTCCCTATCCTCAACAAATGAGATCCAAAGAGAGGAAGGAAGAAGGCACCATTTAGTATGGAGTCAAGGGAACGTGGAATCTATGCAGAAAAGGCACAGAAACAGTAAGATGAGAAAGAAGTTCATGAAACAAGATCAAAGTTGAAGAAGAAAGCAGTAGGTGTTGAAAAAACAGGACAGCAGTGAACCTAAAAAAGTTGGTCCATAACAAAACAAAAACCTATGTTATTTTAACGAAAAGAAAGCCTACCTAACCTTTAACTCGGGCCCTCACATTGTCCCCCTGTGTCGGAATCTCGCATCTTTCCACCAGGATATTACTTCCCAATCATACAACAGTTGTATCCCCTTAGCACGTTCCCCGCGTTTCCGCGGCTTTTAACCGTTGGTTTGGTTAGGTTGTTAGTAGCAAAATGAAGAAATAGATTTTTGAGCTTAAATAAATTTTAATTCTTTCTAATGAAGATGAATAGTACAATTGCACGATATTTCACCTCGTATGATAATTATTTTTGAAAATTTCACGAAACATAAAATGTGGCCATTTATACCGGCTGTATATGGGCAATTTACCAGTTGGTACACATGTGGCCCAATACGCGGGGCTCGTGTTAAGAAGCACTGGCACAAGATCATAACACGATCGCCATCCCGGATAAGCGTCAGTCCTCGCATTGAAGGTGGGCTTAGACAAGTACCTAATATAATAAACTTCTGTGCAAGAGAGATTTATAGCCATGCTTTTGCTTCATAATACATCCCACATTGAATCTAATGGCAAATTTGACGGAACTAATGCATCAACAGAACGCTCAAACAAAAATTTGATAGTATTAAAAACCACAGAATTTCCAGAACAAAAAGAAACAACCATTTCTGTGATAATGATTAATTAATTTTTATTGGAGTGCAACATGCACGATAACCCTAATTTACTTAAAACCTGAAACGTGAGAAAATAAATGGTAATGCGATCCGAGAAGTGCAACTGTGTATAATCAATGAATTTATGTACCTATATTTTTTTAGACAGAAGCGCTGAGCACCGCAGACGAATGTAGTTTCCGAAGTACTGCAGCAACTGCCGAATATAAGTTAGTTTCATCGGACACATGGAGCACAAAGAAATACATTTGAATACTCGCATCACGTGCACTAAAGGTGACACTATGAACGCATTGCAATGAGAGAAGTAATAAATGAATGAATCAAGGGAGAAAGAAAAAGAGCGAGACCAGCATCCGGAAGTAAGAGTAAAAGAAAAGTGGCATAGTTAAGTGAAGCAGAACTAATCGTTCAACGCTAGTGACCAATAAAATACCGCTGCAAGCTTCAGACCCACACAAAATCAACTGGCTCAAGCCTATCAAACGAGCCACGCAGGTCACAGTTGAAAAAATACCCTCATAGATCTCCCGTGCACGATAAAAGCCGAACAGAAGCTGTCGGCAGAAAAACCTCAATGGCTGAGACTCAGATCCAATGGCGATGCGAGTCTTTACGTAGTTGTAAAGGAATTAAGCAATAAACAAAGTTTTTATTAACATGTCGAGCACGTGATGACTCTTGAGGGCAATCAATGTCCACAATTCTACAAGATTTGTTGCAAAAACAGACGGCAACAATCAGCAGAAAAATTTGGGAGCTTAAATAGCATTGGTCCGGAGGGTTTCTCCATATCTTTGATCTTGATTTTTCGAGCACTTATTAGAACAAACGGCTAAACTTTAAATTAAAAAATTGGAGACTCAAAGAATTTTACTGTAGAATAAATTATTTGGAAACAAAGGACAACACCTAGAGCTTGGTGCTGGTGAACCGATTATTTCTTCAGTACTTGAAATCGTAACAAATGCTCATCATTCCAAAGGCATTATAGTTTTTACACAGCTAAACAGGAAGATTTTCAGAGTAAAATTTGGTCAAGTTTCACTTGATTTAAAAAGCGCCAAGCGCTCAGATTTAAAGCATTAGTTGAACTTGAATACTTCAAAAGATATAAGAGAGACATTGTAGGAAGTTCGAAGGAAAGAAAAGAGCACGCAATGAATTTAAAGCAACGAAAACGAAGACCAGAGGGATGTCCTGACATCAACTGCTCTTCAGAGAGAGAGAGAAATGTGTTAAAGAACAGAAATGAGGCTTTAGAATTCGTGTTCTTCTCTAAGACAAAAATACCTCTTCTTTGGAGCAGAGGTAACGTGCAAACTTGCTGTCAGGCTCCAACGAGAGACCAACATATCACCGCAGACTCACTGCTCTAATAATACCCCCGCCATCAGCCATAAATTCAGCTACTTGGTATGCCTAAACCGCATGAAAGCTTCATGATGCACGAATAACTTCGAGCTCACAGTGAGATCAACAGTTTGTAAACTTCAACGCCTTTAATCTGTCTATAAATTAGCACTGTCTTTATTCTCCAAACTCTCACCATAAGTTTACTCAAATCTATCCCACGTGATTCGCTCGGTATTTACAGCGTATTTACATCCAAGTCTCGACTATTCTTCAATTTTATCACAGGAAGACAGGTACCGACACGAGCATAATTTTTGCTCAGAAATCTAGACGGTCACGCCTCATAAAGCCACCATTTATGTGCGTATCAGTGAAGAAAAACGCATACGCTATTTAAGCTTTACCGCGCTGACACCTCGAGCAAGCGGGCGCAGAGCTTAATAAATATTCAAGTCGTGATCCCTACAATCTCATCAATTGTGAATGAAAAAGGAACGCTTAGAGTTATTCAATAACATTATGAATTATAAGTTGGCTAAAGCCACCTTTTCCACCACAAAGAATTACCAAAGGGTGTGTCCCCACATACTGAGCATAGAAACAGCAAGATTGATAAAAGTTTATGTAACAAAATAAAAGTTGAGGAAAAAAGTAATAGGTGCTAGAATGAGTGATTGATTATAAGCAAGTTTTAGCCTCCCTTTACCACGACAAAGATGTTCAAAGAGAGGAAGGATGAAGGCACCATTTAGTATGGAATTAAGGAAACGTGGAATCTATGCACAATGTGCATAGAAACAGAAAGCTAAGAAAGAAGTTCATGAATGAAACAAGGAAAAAAGTGTAAGAAGAAGGTCAGAGGTGCTGAGAAGCAGGACAGCAGTGAACCGAAAAAAGATGGTCTATAACAAAAAAAAAAAAGCCTTTTCTACTTTAACAGAAAGAAGGCCTACCTAACCTTTCGCTCAGGACCTTACACAACCCCTCTAGGTGCACTAAAATAGGTGCTAGAAAAAGGATAGCAGTGAACCGAAACAGGGTGGATCGTAACAAAACAAAAACCATTTGATTTAAATAAAACGTAGGCCTTCAAATCATCAGATTGAGACCTAACAACTTCATCATGAAGCGCTAATTCCCACACATACAATAATTATATCCTTCTGAAAGGACTCGGGAGTGATCATCACAGCCATCACAAAAATAACGAGAATGTCACAAGCATACACTAGAACTAAAAACCAGTGTGCGAAATTCGCACTAGGTGATCATAAAGAGAAGCGATCGTAAGCAGAGGAGTTATCAGAAGGGCAGTCACAAACAGAGTAAGTGAGGCACCAGGACGTCAAATGTAGCTTCAAATAGGCGGGCGTACAGGGCGCGGTGACGCAAGCAGCGTGCACTGCTCGAAACAACCTCATCTAGAACGTCGGAGTACATGCCAAGCGCTCGAAGCCTCTAATTCTCACGTCAAGACCCTCAGCGCAGTTCTGCCTACCTGCTCATTTCCAATGGCACGAAACGCTAAAACGGAACTCGGCATCTGATGCGTTTTTCAAACAGAAAACCGTGTTTAGATAAGTTCTTCAACGATTTTTCTTTGCCTAGACGTAGGTACATTTGGGGGAACTATTACTATATCGATGATGTAGATATAAAAAATTATTCAATGAATGAACGTGAAGAATCAGTCCCCTACACTTGCTACGACGTTGTTTGTAATAGACTAGTCGATTACAACTTTTACGGCTGCCAAGCGTATTTTAGTAGCATTTCATCTCTCACATCGTACTCGCAGAAAAAATCAGCGTTGTTTTTCCCAGTGAAAAACAATGAAATTTAAGAGGAGAAATTTCAGAGTAGATGAAATCTTTACTCAATCATCCAACCAAATACAAAATATTGCTGAACACAATACTATGCGACTTTCTCAATCCGCATCGAACAAGACAGTAAATACAACGCTGGTTATTTTCAAAACAAGATATGATTAGATTAGATTATAAGTTAGTTTAAGCCTCCCTAACCGCTACAAAAAAAAGAGCGTATCGAAGAGAGGAAGGAGAAAGGCACCATTTAGTATGGATGTTAGGGAATGCGGAATCCATGCAGAAGGGGCATAGAAACAGTAAGTTGGAAAGAAGTTTATGAAACAAGATAAAAGTTAAAGAAGAAAGTAGTAGCTGCTGAAAAGCAGGACAACAGTGAACCGAAAAAGGTGGTCCTTAACATAGCAAAAAAACACTTTATATCAACAAAAGAAAGGCCTATCAAACTCTCAGCTCAGGCCCCCACACATTCCTCCCTAGAAGTGCTAATTCCCATAGATACAATAGTTGTCTCCCTCTGAGGGGGACAAGATAAGATATTTACTCTTATTAAGGAGTACGATTCGATTAACACACTCACAGGTAGATAAGCGGATCGGCGGTTATTTTTCAAAGGCACGCGACAACAACGCCTGTGAGATAAGTGCGTACATCCCCATTAGTTTTGATTGCGTCGAATGTCTAATGAGGTGACAGAAGATATAGTAGTTTACTCGTATATCATTTCTTTGATAATTTCGCTTGGTTCAGCTGCAGAGTTCTCTTATTAAATTAAAGAAGCATCAAGTGCCTCAATAACTCCTTGGAGATTTTGTGTTTAAAGGGTCATATGTGGTAAATTTTAAGCACATGATCCTGGAAAATTAAATTTAATCTTGAATGCATCCAATTGCATGAACATCCAATGATGTCATTGAACATCCAATAATACTATTCATTTGAGAAATGAAACCTTTCACAGATGAAAAGATTAGAGTCCAATATTTTTTTGACTACCACAACTCCGCGTCTGAACTAAATTTCCTTGAATGAGAGCAATGCAGTGTTGAATAAGAGAATGTTACGTCACCGAGAATTATTTGAAGTTTTCGAAGAAGAAAACTAGCCTTCCATGCTATTTCCGGATACCGACCATAAACTGTGATGTGAGCACAGGGTTGTTATGGAGATAAAAAACGGCAGCCGACGGACTTCGTCGAAAAGAAACTACGGGATGTAATTTAATAATTAACCAGGCTCGAGAGGGTCTTCCCATGGGGATGTTTTATTTCATTTTTAGTACAAAGAAAAGCCTTTGAATAATGGATGTATAACTTAAAACTTTTGGAGAACGCCGACGTAAATTTTTGGTCGGCGTAATATTAGGCGTGAACAAAGTGGCAATTAATGAGGACGATTTAACTATCGCACACTTAATGAAATATTCACATTTGCTGCTACGTGAAGTGTCGATAAATTCACGTTGTGTGTAAAACTCCTAATTATAAAACCCGCAAGCATTCTCAAAACGGGTTATTTCGTTTTTAAATTACGTAAAATACACTGATAACTCCCGCAGTATAAAATTGAAGATTACACGCATTCGTTCGAGTACGAATAGGATCCCGTGAGGTATGCTAGTGCGTAGGCCCGTATGAAAACAATTTTCACTTTTCCACTCACCACTTTTTACTGACTTATCGCTCATAACGAGCTGATGTCCGAAATGTCTTGTTTTAATCGTTGATGGTTTCAAGATCGGCTGTTCTCGTAGTTATTTTTTTAACACAACATAATCATGATAGTAATAATGTGATCAAGGTTCCGCAGTCTCTAGGAACAAAATTCGTTTAAATTTCCCCTTACAGAACTTGTGCGATCAGAGATGGTGTTACATCAGTTTTCGCAGTGACAGCAGCGAAACACACCGCGAAGGATTCAAACTAGACACGAATAGATTCAGTCTTGAGACGCACGGTAACGATACAAACAAGTTTCTAACTGTATTTCAATTTAAATACTCAAAGAAGAATTTCTCGCACTACTCACACGAATTTATTTTAGTATAAACGATTTTGTACCTTCACGGAATTTTTCAAGAATTACTCCATGGAACTTTCAGATTTTGATCGAGACAGATTCTTTCGTCACAATTTCGCATTGTCAGGAAACAGCACCAGCATTCCTAAGTAAATGCGAAAGTAACTATTTCGGATGCATTCCATTTACGGGCCTGGTTTGCTTTGACGACAACTTTTTAGCGGGTCATCTGTAACATGCGCAAACGATAATGTCGATGCGTCGAGGACATCAGAAAGCTGAAACGCTCTTTTCAGCGCACACGTATTCGATCAAACGGGTCGAATCTTATCTTCAATCGCCAATTGCGTTTAATTGCGAGCAAAAATAGTCACGCCAAGAGTTTATTGCTCGCTACAGAACGATGATTTCACCAATACGGATATCTAGAAGGTCTCATGTAGCATACCACACTTCTGAAGTATCTTCGGTAAAAAAATCTTCACTTACATGACGTTGGTCCCAATGGTAAACCACTGCCCATGGCAGCAATGAACCCTCATCATGCTACATACTCAATTTAACTTAGATCAAAACTGTGCTTGTGTGACATTAATGTTAACCTTGAAAACTACGACACTTGACAAGTGGAATAATTAGTAGTTTCAGTGAAACCAGGAAAAAAACATTAGATATTAGGGATTTTCAATCATACATTCGAAGGGCCGAATTCGAGCACATTGAGTTCTGAATTTGGAGTTAACACAATCAAATGACCTGGTACTTTCAATTTTATAAATTAGGTTTTACCACATAAATGTATTTTCGAAATGACAACCTTACCCAAACCAGTATTTAGTAAACCCCGCATGAAATGCACTCAAGCACAGTGAGTAGACTTGGTAACGAACTCCACTTTCAATGATGCCATTTATGAGCGGAAATGCTGTCACCACCTGCCAAGGTTCGACAAAAACTTTAAGGGTAAGAAAAGGCACTTGAGAGCAGGACGACAAAGCGTCATTCAACAAGAGAGTAGCCTCTGAGGAATACCTAAACGCGAAATTCAGGTAGTACAACATTGGAAAACGTTGTGGTTTTGCACGTGTCTTCTGAATAACTAAAATATCATATTAAATAAAGGCGAGGATTTACTCATGATTACATAAAAGGACCTATTATTCTTTCCTTTGAAAAATTACAGTTAAATCACGTTCATGCGCCTATATTTCAACTCGACCCATGGAAATGAAAACCTTTGAAAATGAATATACGAAAAAACATACCATAAGATCCAGCATTAGTTATGCAAGAAGTTCAACAAACGTTAATTTCTTATTTTCCTTTGGCATAAAGTTCAACGCATTGTACTTTTTTATTTTTATTTCTAAAAGAAAATGGCACAGTAAAAATACGGAGATGTTACCGTGAAACACGCGCGGCTCACACAGCAAATGCCACGCCTCAGCTAATGAAGACTTACGGCCGAGACTGTCAAGGGCACCATCCTCAATGGCAACCACGGATGCGACTCGCTGAATTATTTCACTGTTATTGCTTCAAGAAGTGGCTTGGGTATCAGGGCTACAAGGTGCGACTGTTTTCCTACCTCCATTACGAGCAGCGGCGTCAAACGAAGCGTTACTGCGAGTAACGAGCTACAAGACTTCTTTTAAATGCGAACCGTAAAACTTCAACGCGTTTTTGTTCACTTCACCAAATCACACGCAAGTAATGAACTGCATCACAAATTAACGACAGTTTCACGAGAAAAGCGCATCGTCGATAAATGAAAACTGCCAGAAGACAAGAAGGTGCATTTGGGTTACTGAATAGTTTAACAATGTCCGAATGGTACGCCGAATGTCATACCTCCGCAGGTGACATAACAGGAAATATAAAAAACTATCGTTGGAACATTCACGTAATTACATTTAAAATTAGTAACCGTTTTCAACACTGCTAAGATTCAGAGAACTCCACCCTGTAACTCTGAGATTAGTTACTTTTAATTGAACTGGAAACGCAGTAATGAACATTCAATAAGCATTTGAATAGCGTTGCAATTTCACTGTTTTTACACTACACAGCATAACATAAGTAACCCATTTCAGCCGCCGATAATTATCTTGAATTCAGTGCAATTGATTGATTATGAGCTAGTTTCAGCCTACCTAGCCATAACAAAAATGTTCAAAGAGAGGAAGGACGAAGGCACCATTTAGTTGTGTTTCCGCACAACAAGATCCCACGCGCATAGATAAGTTGAGAAGGAAAATTAGGGAATGAGATAAAGGAGATCAGAGGTGCTGAAAAACAAAACAGCAGTGAACCGAAAAAAAAGTCATTTTAACAAGACAAAAAGGTCAGATGGTCTACCTAACTCTCAGCCCGGTACTGAATGCAGTGTAATCCATAATTGATTACATTAGACGTTAGTTTAAGCCTCCCTAACCGCTAAAAAACAACGGTTCCAAGGAGAGAACGGAGGAAGGCTCCATTTAGTATGGAGATAAGGGAACGCAGAATCTATGCAGAAAGTGCACAGTAACAGTAAGTGGCGAAAGAAGTTAATGAAACAAGACAAAAGTTGAAGAAGAAAGAAGTAGGTGCTGAAATACAGAACAGCAGTGAACCGGAAAAAAGTGGTCCAAAACATAACGATCTTTTACGTGGTACGTGGCCTTTTCCTTTGGGAGAAAAAGAGAAGTATAGAGTGGAAGAATCACATGACTACAAATTTGAACTCACCACACACTTCTACGACCAGTATTCCTGATTTTGCGCTGAGTATCTAGCGGTTACCACTGATTAGATTTATCAGTTAGTTAAAGCCTCCCTATCCGCAACAAAGGCGATCCAAAGCGAGGAAGGAAGAAGGCACCATTTAGTATGGAGTTAAGGAAACCGGAATCTATGCAGAAAGGGCATAGAAACCGTAAGATGAGAAAGAAGTTCATGAAACCAGATCAAAGTTGAAATAGAAAGTAGCAGGTGCTGAAGGAAAAATTACAGCAGTGAACCGAAAAAGATGGTTCTTAACATAACAAAAACGTTTTATTTCAACAAAGAGAAGGCCTACCTAACTTTCAGCTCGGGCCCTCACATTGTCCCCCTAGGAGTGCTAATTCCCATAGATACAATATTTGTTTCCCCCTGAGGAGGCGGTTACCACTGAAAAGCGCTAACGTCTCGAAATACAGGGTGGGGCAGAAAAACCTATCCGATTTCAAATCCCTTTTTCTCAGAAGAGGGAGCAGGTAGAGTAGTGGGGTAAAAACCGTTAGAAAGCCGGTTTTATGCCATTTGTCAGTAGTCAACATACCTTGGTCTGGTGAACATCGTGCTTTTGTTATTGAGCGGTTTATCGAATGCGGCGGTTCGATAATTG
>JACJUY010000122.1:126583-140284 GCA_014220935.1 Platorchestia sp. MABIK | reverse complement strand
AAGTTGAGTGGTTTTAATTTTATAACGTTTTGAAATCGGATAGGTTTTTCTGCCCCACCCTGTACAAAGACGAGAGACTGACACAACCAGCCCAATCGACCAACCTGGGTATAGGTCAAAAATCCTTCAGATTTCGAGGAAAGTAAAGTTCAAAAGCCACGCTCTAAAACAATTAATTTCACCGCATCTCCCAAGGAGTTGATTGAAATCAGGAAAGTGTTAAATGCAGAGTAATAACACCAGGGTTTCAACAGTAGTGAACATCGGGTAGCAAGTAATACGTTCCAAGGTTTGCTAAACTAAAAGCCTTACCAAAAGCCAATACCAAGTGTAATCAATCGCACAAGTTTTAGTATCCTCGGTTTGAAAAATCGAAATAAACGGCAAAGGATAATAATGATTGCCGAAACCGATGTTATGGGCCTGAAAAAATAGTCACCACAAAAATTGCATCATAATAAAAAATCCACCATTGTTCGAAATCGTAACGTTTCTGCTGCAGTCCACTAAGTATAAACGCTCGTAAATTGGATGCACGAAAATGAGAACACATGCCGCCTCTTTTGCGACGTTGCAATAACAGAGCGAGTTCGAGAGAGTGCTCATCTTTGACCTGGCTCAAGAATTTCTCCCCAAAGCTAAAACCAACTAAAAACAAATGCACCGTAGTTCATGCATGTCAAATGGAGTGCACCATAGAATTTTCTCTTTCAAGGGTTAATAAACATTTCTTATTGTGAATTATCATTTACATGTGTTTTAAATTATTATTAACAAAAACTTAGAAACTTCCAAGAACGTTATCGTTCTTGGAACGATAACGAATTACGGAAAACGCATTGAGGGCACAGTACCATCGAATTTTCAGTCGATGGTACTGTGCCCTCAAAACTACAATATTGTTATCATTACGACCGTAAATAGTCTCAAGGATGTGGAAGTCTCTCCCTCATTGCGCCTACTAGATTTCTCGCGAATTACACACACTTTAAAATTGTTCTGAACTGCACAATTTTAGTTGTGTTTGTCCTCGCATTCCCAATCTATATGATTTACACTAGAGCGTGATTGGAATAGGGCTCACATAATATTATTGACCATTAGACAGATGAATTACACAGATTAGATTAGATGTTAGTTTGAGCCTCCCTAACCGCTAAAAAAAAAGTTCCGAAGAGAGGAAGGAGGGAGACACCATTTAGTATGGAAATAAGGAAACGCGGAATCTATGCAGAAAGAGCATAGAAACAGTTAGTTGGGAACGAAGATTATGAAACAAGATCAAAGTCGAAGAAGAAAGCAGTAGGTGCCGAAAAACAGAACAGCAGTGAACCGATTAGATTAGATTATTAGTTAGTTTAAGCCTCCCTATCCGCTACAAAGGCGATCCAAAGAGAGGAAGGAGGAAGGCACCATGTAGTATGGAGTTTAGGGAACGTGGAATCTACGCAGAAAGGGCATAGAAACAGTAAGATGAGAAAGAAGTTTATGAAACAAGATCAAAGTTCAAGAAGAAAGTAGTAGGTGTTGAAAAACAGGACAGCAGTGAACCGAAAAAAGATGGTCCGTAACAGAGCAAAAACCTATGTTATTTCAACAAAAAGGAAGCCTACCTAACCCTTAGCTCGGGCCCTCACATGGTCCCTCTGGGTGCGCTAATTCCCATAGATACAATAGTTGTATCCCCCAGAGGGGGATGAACTACACAATATGGCAACGTATAATAGTGCTAGTGTCTTCTACTCATAAAAAACGACTTTACCTCCGCGCATGACTTTCCAGATTAATTGTAATTCTGACAAATGTAAAATGAAACACGACAGGCATCGGCGTGAGGATATGAAAAACAAAATCATAATTCAGTTACAGAGTTGACCATGAGATTCGAAAATGCCACTTTGGGAACCTTGTGGCAGATTTTCAAAGAATTTACGTCATAGTAGTACAGCTAGCATCGAAAGTTCTAAGTCGACTTGGCTATGCTACATGCTGCGAAACATGACGTAGCCAAGTCGACTCCGAACTTACGCTGTCAGCTGTACCGCAAAGATGACGTGAGTCGCATGAAAACAATGCCCCACGTCGGCGTTTGCATTATAAACATGATAGACCATGCAGCAAACGACAAAGGCAGTACTAATGCATTCAAATTATTTGATATTGATATCATGCGCTTTTGCATTTACGCAGATGAAATAAACATGTGCGTTCATTATTATTTCTGCAGAAAACTTGAAAAAATTTAGCTCGAGGAACTGTTTCGAATCAAATTAATTCTCAATCAAGTGCTTTCAAATTCTTCACTAGTGGAAATTTTGCCCTACATCGTTTCTTGAAACCCTAGTCGCAAAATCATCTAAAACGCATCGCCTAAATACTAACTAACATCAACTCATACTACCAAACTGTGCAATATTATAAAACTCGAATACTAAAACGGCAAAAAATCAAGCTAAGCTTTTGCGATGAACTCAAGAATCTGTGGCCGGCCAAGTGACACCACGCAGGCTTGGCTGAAGATTAACGAAAGAGGAAGATATTCTCGCGTTGGATGATGGAGGCAATAAAGCGGCGTTATTGTCTTGTACGGCATGGTGTTATCACGCAACCTCTCTCCCCGCAACCACACGTTGGATGCGCGCCAAGACAAAGCGTGCACACATGCCGCCATCGCTTGGCCGTACGCTGCAAATGCACCTCTGCCTCCGCACGATGCACGCACGCCTCGCCAGCACCAGCTGCAAACGCAGCTGTCTCTCTGCAGCCCGCACCACGCACACATGCTCGGCCACCATTTTCCGGTCTTTTTCAATGCGTTACGCTATGCGTCCGCTTCAAATGCAACATCTAGTGTGCTCGGATGCGGCAACTCTGCGCAATAGCAGCAAAAACCCAAGATGTTGATTAAACGTCGCCTGTAGAGCTTTTCCAAACAGTCTGTCGCAATTCTGATGATATAAAATACCTGACTCATACCACACCTTCTAATTGCAACAGTTATTCTTGAGATGACCACATTTACTTCACCATAAATTCAGAAATCAGCAAATCATGCTGTTGAAGGTTGAGAACACAAAAAGGCGGAGAATATATTGTTTTCCGTATAAATCTAGAAACTCTGGCTTAATCCACTCAGGTCAGAAGTGGCGCTGTACAAGCTTTAATATAAATGCATGCTATCCCACAATTAAAAACAATGCGTTGAATTTTCTTACAAGATGTTCGACCCCTCTATCAATGGAACAAAATATTCGTGGATTTTCATGACGACCAAATACACGGATTTACAGGCTCTATATTATTGCGTGCTCACTGCGACAAATGAAAGCAGATTCGGGTTCACGCCCTTCTTCCACTCTTAAATATTAGAACACTGCAACAATTATGCCATCAGGAGAATATACATTTTTAAGCCACGCTCTTCGCCTCACGTTTTGACTCGACTAAGTGCCGGACTGACTAGCTTCTGTACCCCAACGCAACTTATTCTCGGAAGTGGACTGCAACGGAAGAGAATAGAAAAATGCACACTAGTTAAGATTCAAAGGTTTTGAATCAAACGTGACGGAATTCGCACTCAGTGAAAGTTATAAAACACACACCGCACGAACACGAGGTATCACAACCGCTATTTTTCATACTTCGATAAATTAGGAATCATTTCTTCCCAGAAATTCTGCACAAATTGTATTTAAACCTATTTAGAACGATAGTGAATTTCAAATATTTGTCAGCGTTTACTGCAAAGCCTACAATAGCGCAATTTCGTAAGTTACAGTTGTCAAATGTGAACTAAAATAGAACTTGCTAATTAAATTATATTGGGAAACCCAGCTCTTGGAAAACGTACGGCAACCAATCCAAAATTCGAACAGACATCAACGCAGTACCTAAAGTGTGGTTAATATACGAGCACAAAGTGAAAAATTTATTCATTCCTTTTTCAGGCCCACACTTGACGCGATTCATACAACTGAATATCGAGGATCTTGAGCTCACGAGCTGCAAGATTCTGTTTTATTGCAAGGAATACGTCTGAATAAACAGCACTGAGGATTTTATAGCACATTTTCTCCGTGGAGAATCAAACCGAACTAAAAACAATTGTACAACTCTTCACATTCACTAGAGAAAATGAATATAAACTAAAATAAGATCTTGAAAAGGGCGTAGGAAGTCGGGACCCCCAAGACGATAGAGCCTGCACTTGCGTCACAATTCGGCTACTGCATCCAACACAAACACAAGCCCCACTGCCTTAACAGCATCTTGCTCTTGTTTACGTTCAGTTTTCAGCTATGAAATACAGATGGCAAGCATAGTTGATTATCAGTTATTATATACCAAGTACACACTAAACAGTTAATACACCATAAGTAGTGCTAATTTTCTTGCAGTTAGTTTTCAACAATCTATTACATTAGTTAGCTAATATCTTTCGATTTTACCTTAAGCTTTCAACAAAATTTTATTTGAGTATCGTGATAAAATTATTAATAAATGCGCGTAAGGACTTCAAATCCCGTAAATATTACGATGGAAATAATTTCAGGGAATCTCTACAAAACGCAATTTTTTGAACGGGATAAAACTGAAAAACTACCTGTTACTGCTAATACAGGTGAATGAGGGGAAATTCTCTCCTAGCCACTCACTGTTTTACAGCACTTGATTCGCGAATTTCCCGTCAAGAAACACATTCTTTACGAGGCTTTCAGACTTCTAGCTTCAACTTCGAGCTGTTCATTTGTTGAGGACAGCGGCAAGGAACTGACACCTGAGCCGGGAGCTACGTCAGTTTGTTAGCACGCTGGCATGTGTGTGACCACCAGCATTGTAAAAACATCCCCGAGAAATAGAGAAAAGCACAGAGGCACTAGAAAGTCAGTTAAAACTAGTTTGTCTCAATAGCGAATAAATTGAGTGACATAGCTTCGTCATGAAATATCGCGTAACACATGGAAAATTTTTAAAATCAATCGAAATTGACTCGAAAAGATGGACAAAAATTTTAATCAAAACGTGAATTTCATAACTACGAACAATTAATTTTAACTATTAATTTCAATTGATATCACTTAATAATGCTGAAAAGGTTAAGGTTATTGATGCGCTCGTGAAAGCTATTCCATTCATGGTACGGAATTTAGAAAAAATTCACAATTATTGCCTGATTACGTCCAAGAAATGGTTCTCGGTTGAGAGCTGCCAATTTTTTACAATTGTGCTATTTAGTTGAACTGAGACAGCGAGCCCAAGGCTATCGATAAGTTAGTCACTCGTGCTAGCCAATCTGTGACTCCACTCCGGCAATTCGTTTTTGACACTCCATATTTCCGATCAAAAAGCCGTCAAATTTGCTCAAAACCGTCGCGTGCACTAGACAGAATAAGCTTTATGGTCCAGAAATCTTTCTGCCAGAAATATATAGCACTGCAAGTGGAAGCAGCTACTGGAGCAAGTTTTGGTCAGCACATCATCGTCAGCATCGCCGGCGGAAAATATAATGTTGTAGTTTCAATTGGAGGCCTCGAAATTTCAGACGTTTCTCTCGGTAGAGGTGACCTGTAGATTTTGAACGACTGACAAAGCCTCGATCCTGTGCGAACAAAGTTTCGGTGTTTTTAGTGTTTCTTTTGAGTTTTTACAATTTAATTCTCTCTGCCAGATAGATCATGTATTTTGATGGGGAACGAACGTTTCTAAATAAATTATTAATCCGTTTTTATCCCTCTAACTACAACAAAGAAGTTCCTAGGAGAGCAAGACACTATTAAGTATAAAATAAGGGAACGAAGAACCCATGCGCAAACGTCTCCACACCCTGCGCATTGGAAGACCAAAATTGAATTACGATTCGATTAAAAATTGGTTTAAGCCTCCCTAACCGCAACAAAGGCATTCTAAAGATAGAAAGGAGAAAAGCACCATTCAGTATGGACTTTCGAGAACACGTAATCTACGCACACGGTGCAAAGAAACAGCAAGTTGAGAAAGAATTTAATGAAGCACGATAAAGGTTGAAGAAGGAAGTAGTGGTGCTAAAAAACAGGACAACAGACAACGGAAAAAAGATTGTCTGTAATTAAACAGAAAAAAATTTTACTTCAACAAAGAAAGCCTACCTAACCTTTAGCTGAGGACATCACGCATTCCTCCTGGGAGCGCTAATTCCCATAGATACAATAGTTGTCTCCTTGCAGATTCCTTAAACGTTTACAGAAAGAGCTCATCTCCGCTACATCTTCTTCGCGAGTAAGTCAAACTAAATTTCAATGCTTTTAAAGTTTTTTCAGTAATTTTACCCAGATACTTCCACTGAATTTAGTATAAAGCTAAATCGATTTTATACTTGCAAATAATTCAAATTTCAAATGGCCATCATGCAAATGAAATTCCAACTTTCACGTGTAGGAAATTTAACACATTAGGTGTTCTACTAATTACGGAAAACAATAATTCCCGCAGAATCATAATCTCACGAAGGATATTAATTATGACATATAGAGGGAGTGACAACAATGAACAAATTAAACTGGAGTTTAAGAGGGAAAAAATAGGGAAAAACATGACAAATCCCTTACCCGAATCAGTCCAGGTCCAACACACCATCGTGAGCTCTTAATGCTTTTGCTTAACTTCCAAGGGTACGGAATGCCCTCAGTGTACACTATTTTGGTAAAACGCTAAGAATGAGAGATGAACAATTTTTGAAGAATAACACTAATAATGGTAAAAACACAATAGTAAAAATAACGCTATTGGAAGTGGTCAACGCAAATGGAGTGTCTATATTATACACTTGAATTTCTTCCCTGCAAAAAGATGCAAAAGATTAGTCCATGAGTTTGAGCAGACGGCTCTTAAGACTGCATCAGTGGTACGCGTACAGTGGATAACCGGTCACTCACAAAGGAACAACGTCCTACCTCGATAATATAAGTAGTAAAATTGAAATAATTCTTGAGCATTTTTCCTACTAACGTCACATTGTTTCAGGTCTTAGCATAGGGTTACCATACTGTAAATACTCCTTAGCTACATAAAAAAAAGGATCTCACGATAGCAAAGAGAAGAGATCACTGAGCATGAACTGTAGAAAAAAAGAAATCTATGTACAAAGTCTATTCCCACAAAGATTACCCCGCTCAGATTAGATTATTAGTTAGTTTAAGATTCCCTATCCGTAACAAATGCGATCCAAAGAGAGGAAGGAGGAAGGCACCATTTAGTATGGAATTAATGGAACACGGAATCTATGCAGAAAGGGCAAAGAAACAGTAAGTTGAGAAAGAAGTTTATGAAACAAGATCAAAGTTGAAGAAGAAAGTAGCAGGTGCTGAAAAACAGGACAGCAGTGAACCGAACAAAAGATGGTCCTTAACATAACAAAAACATTTTATTTCAACAAAAAGAAGGCCTACCTAACTCTGAGCTCGGGTCCTCACAATTTCCTCCCTGGGAGCGTTAATTCTCATAGATACAATAGTTGTGTCCCCCTGAGGGGAAAACAGGAAGTGGAAGGAAGAAAAAGAACAGAAAGTGCAGAAGGCATGAAAACTGAAAGAAGTAAATTGGGCACGAATGACAGAAGTTCCAAAAACCTATTTATAGCTGAAGCAACCGAACGGCATCCTTATCGGGGGCGACTCAAAAAGAAGTGCAGCTTCATAAGCTCATTACTGAATAACAATTGCGCGTCTTTGTGCGTGGAAAGCACATTTTATTCATCAATTTTTTCAACAAATGAGAAAATGTTTTTTAGTAGTTCCAATAAATCGCTGAACAAAAAAGATAAAATGTCAATTGAGGCAATGAGAAATATAACTTAGTGTTTGCATGAAGAATAATAGTAGATATGGCTAGAAAAGAAGTTGTGTGCAAAGCACACAATTCTACCACCGATTCACAATATTTGGATAACCTTCACATTAACTCTCTTCAATCAGAGTAATTCCATCCAGTGGATTAATTCAACAAAATAGAATTTTCTCACTAAGGGAAAAACTACGGGAACGAAGTCTTACCATGCATAATTACCGAACGGAAATTCACTTCGATCAGTGTAGAAAGATCAGGTTTATTTTTACCTGGCAGTATATGCTCTTTAGTGTTTCAAAAGGCTTCTCACAACATTATCTGAAGCTCAAGGAAAATTCTTCTTAAAGAGGATCAGAATAAAAATAATAACATGACCCTAGTTCAAGTTACAGCCAACTGAGCTAAATAAAAAAATTCCAAGGGTTTTCATTAAAATTGAAAGTGTAGTAGATTTTCAGTGGGTAGCTAAGAACACAAACCTTTCACTTAAATGTAGACGAAGACAAACTTTCATCAACATTCAGACTCAACGGGATCATTTTTAGGCTACGAAAAATTTCGCAGCGCACAACTGCACGAAGACCGGTAATTCTAAAAAGTGGCTAGCAGCCTAAAGGCATCCGGTAAAATGATTACATTTCCCTGAAGAAACGAGCAGCAAATATATACGAGAAAAAGACAGTCAAATGATACTTCACAACCGAACGATTGCAAAAAATTGGACGCAATACTGTTTTTCAGTCTGAGCACGCACATGCTTTCGGAGCACTGCACATGTAGCATGCCAGAGCAGGCGATGGTAGGAAGACTTTGTGAACTGAGGAGCTGAGACAAAGTCTCTCGGTGGGCAAGTAGCGGCTCACTGACTAGTTACCCCAGCTCCCGAGTGAGGCCAGACCTGATCAACGTGACCACACCACGTGTCCCTACACCAACTCGTGTCTAAGCGCACACAACAAAGAAATAAAACCGTGCCTCGGAAGAGATTTCTGAAATTTCTGCACAAAAAATCTTAATCGCTCGAATGTTTATGACACCAAGATGCTAGACCTAAACTATACCACACCTGCGGCCCTGATCCTAACTGTTAAACGTTAAACAACACAAAATCACTTCAAATATATGGGGGTAGACATTTGCAACGGCTATGAGATATGACCAAGGTTGGTCATATTTTGTTGGTGACGGATTTTTTTTCCCGTACTAGGCAAAGTACCAAAAAATAGGTACAGCGGTGTAGCGGCTAATTCGAAAATTACCGAAAAATCGATCCAGCTGTTTGGTAGGGTTAAAAAAAAATTTACATTGAAGCTCGCGACTAGTAAAACACACTGATGCAGGCACAGTTCAAGAAATCTTCTAAAGAGCATCAAATACCCCTAAAAATTCCCACGAATGTAGTAACGTGTACAAATTTCAGAAAGTCTGTATTTTCTCAGGTCCAAGATTACAATCGGCTTTATCGAAGATTTTAGTCCGTAAATTTCTCTCACAAGACAATCCGTAATCAAACATCCTAATCATAATTTTACGCGCCAAAGGAGAAGTGGTAAGACTAAATTTAGAAAGCTAGAGATTAGTTTTTCGATGTCAAACTAAGAAGTTTCATCCAAACGTGACACTTCGTGACCAGTAGGTTGAAGAAATAACTGAAGAGACTCATGCAAACATGAACACTCGAATGACAAAGAATGGTCTCTTTGGTGCGTAAAACGGGCCGTAGTCATGACAGTTATTGATAACATGAAATTTCACTAGACAATGCGGTGTTAGCATTTACAATTTTTCATCATTTCTGTCAACATACCCCAACGAAATGAACTAAAAGTACGGATTGATCTTCATGATATTGAAGTTTTAATTTTATGGTCGTTATCGCTTAAGCTAAAAATACTAACAACCATCGAAAAGAAAAAAAATAAGCCGGTCATGTTGACAAATATAGACTCGGAGACGATCATCACCAAGAGGTGTGGTGTAAGATCCACCGGCCTCCAACGCAAGTAAATGAATGCAGACAAAAATAAAGTTTACTCGACCACAACGCAAACTGTAAATCAGTTTTACATAAATCAGATGAAAGCTGAAGTCAAACAGTCGGTTGACGAGGAGATACATGTTCAGTACACTAAACAACAACTCTAACCCTACAAGAGAGCACCGAGTCAGTACGCGACGCTGAACAGGCGCCAACTCAGCACGACCTTCCGAAAATTACTAGAAATGGAAACATGGAATTCGGAAATCAATCGTACGTGAAGCCCACAAACGTTATTGTCCACTCAAACAAGAACCCAAGTTCGAGTTCTGCAAGTTTAACAATAGAGTGGGGTCGAACAAATTCGAGAAGAAGGGAGGAGACATTTTAGTTCAACCAACTTCCATGTTTCGACCGGAACGATATTCTTCAATAAAACAAGGGAGTGAAGCTTACAATCTACCCCTGAATGTTTTTTTGTGAATGATCTGTAGTGCCTATTAATTTATCGACGGGTTTTACGCGTTTACATGCTGAGATATTGTGGAGCAGTGTACTCAGGGGCCAATCATCTAAATAGCCAATCATCTAAAACTGAGCAAAGTATATTTTTTGCAAAGTTATAACTTATCAGCATGATAAGGCTGCAATAATTAGGGAGATATCACAAGCTTATCGAATGACAAAAGCAAAATTCAGCTTTAATCGAGCACCAAAAAATCATGTTAAATAGAGATACATCAAAAATCTTCCACCACAAGTCCGGAGTAAAGCGCCTAAGCAGAAGTCGCATCGAACGATCGATGAAAGAATCAGCGCAGGTCGCACAACATAAACTAGCATGAGGAACGGAGGCAAAACAATACAGCGGCTCAGATTTGGAAGCCTGCGCACGTCGGCAGACGTAGGGCTTCCCTGAGCTGTGCGGTCGGCCACGTGAGCTGCGGAGTCAGGTGAGACCAAAGCTTGGTCAACACCTGCGTTGTTGACACCCAGATTTATTATACATTAGGCTATGCATCCCTAACCACAACAATGATGGTCTCAAAAGTGGAATTCACCGAACTTCCTCAAAAGATGGAAGAAATTCGATTAATAGAATTAAGTGTGTTCCTAAACCCTCCGCATAAAAACAGTAAGATTAAGATTGAAAGAAGTTCATGCAACAAGATAAAATTTGAAGAAGACTGTAATAGGTGTTGGGAAAAAGGACAGCAGTTAACCCAAAAAGGCGGTCTACAACAAAAACAAGAATAATCAATTCCATTTTAACAGAAGGATGGCCTACATGACCCTCAGCTCGGGAGCTCACATCTGCTGCCCCTTAGGAGCGCTAATTCCTATAGATACAATAGTGTTACTTGTAAATGATGCTACTAAAACGAATAATACTGTCATAATTGTTTTAGGTATCAGAATGGGCATTAAATTTTGTAGCTTCGATGCCGATTCGGATACCTTGATGAACCTCCGATTATTCTGGTATGATTCCAATAAATCATCTCATCACTCAAAGAATAATAAACAAGCTTTGAGTCAAATTATTTCTTATTCTTGGCAGGAATAAAAAATTCCTCTCTCAAGAGCGAGTTGCCAGTACACCTCAAAATACAGGTCGAGCAGAACCGAGGGATGATTTTCGCTAGCCGAGCCGTCGGAGTTCATTAATGCATTAAAGAGACTGATTGTTTGTATCGAGGTGAAATAGAGTGCGCTCCTCTGTTGAATGTTCTTCGTATTGTAGCACGTGAAATGTTTGAAATTTGTTGTTTCACGATAATAGTTAGAATCACTAGTGACTTCAATGTGGCTTGAAGCTAATAAAATAAGCCTTAATATCGACAAGACAAAATACATTTTATTCTCATTGAAGAGAAATATATCTCTTCCAAGCATTTACATTGACGAAGGTGAAATCGAAGAAACCAACTCCTGTAAGTTCATGGGCATTGCAATATGTAGTAGTGTGATAGGTTTACTAGCGCTTTAGTAGCTCCGACTATTTCGCGCCGAAGGTCTCATAGGGCATTGTAATAGATAAAGATTTAACCTTCAAAGAGCACATTGCTCATATCAGTACTAAGTTATCAAAATCCGTTGGAATTCTCAATAAAATGA
Source organism: Platorchestia sp. MABIK (assembly GCA_014220935.1). Classification (NCBI taxonomy): domain Eukaryota; kingdom Metazoa; phylum Arthropoda; class Malacostraca; order Amphipoda; family Talitridae; genus Platorchestia; species Platorchestia sp. MABIK. Next base: position 128,367 of record JACJUY010000122.1, on the reverse strand, counting down.
AAAATGTATTGCCTGAGAAAGCTTTGAAAATACTCTACCAAACGCTCATTTCACCATATTTACAATACGGAATAGAAGCATGGCACGGAACTGATCAAAATAAAATCAATATGCTCGTCACGCTGTAAAAAAAATATTAGAGCGGTGAGAAAATTATAATATAATGTTCACACAAATGATTTATTTACAAGTTTAAAAATACACAAACTTCTGGATCACTACAAGCTCTCCATTTGTAATTTCATGTATAAATTCACTGACGAACGATGGCTACAGAAGCCTCAAACAATTATTAACTACACAAACTGGCCATCACGATCATTTAACCCGAAATAGAAGTAACTTCATACTTCCTTATTATTCAAAAGCTCGGTCACAACACAGTATCCCAAGACTTGGAATTCAATCCCTGCTGAGATCCGTGAAAAAAGTTCTTACAAAGCTTTAAAAACGAATCCTGAATCCCTTTTCTATCAGAATATTAATCACCTAAGGAAACCAAGTCAAATCTTTTCTCCTAAACGACTCATCCTGATAGGGTAATTTGCCATGGTAAATGTCAATGATCTAAAGTCTGATCTCAAGTCGTTTTTAGAATATACTGTTAACATCTAACACATATAAACTACTATTGTACAATTAAGCATCAAATCTCGAGTGAACGAATTCATTGATTAGTCTAGTGCGCAACTAGATTAAGTGAATTAGGTCAAACATAATTGTACACCTTTGAATACCGTTGATGATGAATGCGCTAGAAGTCACTGATTCGGACCCACAGGTAGCTATACTCAAATATGACCATTGTAGTAAACAACCTATTACTGTATCGCTAGTGATAAATTGTTTAAATTGTAACATTCGAAGCTTTATTTCAGATCTTAATTCACATAAAATTATTATTCTGATCAGAATGCGTTTTGTGGAAATTATATTTTGGTGTTTATTTTGCTCACAATATTTTTGCGTCCGATTTCTAAATTTTAGTCATCAAATAAGAACACGTTATTGCTTGGTTGGACTTGAAGAGAATTTTTATTTACTCTCTCGCAAACTAAGGACAGTTTTCGTAGCAGACAGGGTTTGTGAGCGCAAGCTTTACTGCTTCAAGCTGGACATCAGAACACGCCAGCATGCAATATCCCTGCTCTTGTGAAATTACGCACAAAGAATGAATCACTCTGAGTTACTTTTGTTACCTTTGCAATAGAAGTAACTCAGCTTTATTGCAACAGAAGTAACCCAACCTTCTCCAACACCCGAAAACTTGGCGCCATTTCACGTATATTAGATACACTGGTGGGTCATGATCACGGTAGAGGAAACAAGGTAGGGTCATTTCTATGGGGGAAATTACACTTCTTCTTGTTCGGGTAGCCAATAGAAAGGCTTTATTTCAAACAAATTTTTTGACGTCACCAAACCGCAGTGTCGTTAGGCCAATAGTGGAGACGGATTTGGGAGTAGCAGTGCTACCAGAAGCAATATGAGCGCTGTTATTGGTTCGTGGCCGTGACGTCAGCATACCCACACAGTCGACGAAAAAAAGACGTGTTTGACCCTACCTTGTTTCCTCTACCGTGGTCATGATGCAAGATGAGCTATAGGTCGAATCATTAATTTGCCCTAAAATTAGGAAAACGCGTATAATCTAGTGATGTACCGATGTATCGGTATCGGTATCGGCAAGTATCGGTCATTTTCCTGGTATCGGTATCGGTATCGGTATCGGCAAAATTCGGCCGATACTTTACCGATACTTTTCAATAATACGTATTTTATCA
>JACJUY010000122.1:99891-125358 GCA_014220935.1 Platorchestia sp. MABIK | reverse complement strand
TATCGGTAGTAGTATCGGTCAAAGTATCGGTATTTCCAAGTATCGGAGTATCGGTATCGGTATCGGCCAAAAAATGAGTATCGGTATCGGTATCGGTATCGGCCAAAAAAATGGTATCGGTACATCACTAGTATAATCCTCTTGTTAATTCGCCGAAAGGTAACCACAAAAATTTTGCTAATTATACAATCATCTGAAATCACAATTATGGTGAAATATAAAACCAAGAACAACATAATAACTCATTTCAGAATAAAAACAATGGAAATGAATTAGGTATTACTTAATTCTACGGTATTTACAACCACTGTTTAAGTTACTAGCTTCACAGGTTTTCTTTCCAATTCACTTTCAGTCGAGTTTGAAAACAACAGTCTACACAGTTCCTGGGCATTATAATAGATAAAGATCCAATCTTCAAAGAGCACATTGCTCATATCAGTGCTAAGTTATGAAAATCCGTTGGAATCCTCAATAAAATGAAAACAACTTCACTACACAACTTCAGAACGGAGTAACAAACCCGGTCAATCCTTTCCTCGGAGCAAGAGAATGAAGATTAAAAAATTCGGTTTCAGGAATGAATAAAACGATAGTACTTCGCAAGCACAAGTACTAATTTATGGAAAGAGTGTTTTTTGACAATCTTCAACAGTTTATGAAACGCTTTTTGGAATTCAAATAGTAAAACAAAACAGTTGTAGGTCAAAAATTACGAAAAAAGTCAAGGCAAGAGTCGAATGGCTTTCTTACCTTTGGTAGAGGTCCCGGCGGGGTTGTCATCTGCAGTAACAAGAACGTCATAGTTAGTTGGGGAACAGCTCACTTGGACACTAACTGGCTCAGCATGGGAAGCTAAATTACTTCTCAATCGCAACACAAGAACACTCCACTAAAACACACTTTTAACCTTTTTTAAAATTCATTTATCAACTACATAGCAGATGTATTTACCTTTATCACTGACACGAATTCGGAGTTATTAGTCCATTCAAGAGCCTTGTTTTCGGCGAGTTCAATGACAATTAAAGATCATTTATTTAAAAAGCGTACGGTTGAACATGTACGGGAACGACAGCGCGGGATGGTAAATGGACACAAAGGAAATGCTACGGATGGACTCTAGCTCTAGTGAAACAGAAGGTAATGTCGACACAGTGAGTCTGATGAAGACGTCCACTAGACAGGACTAAGCGCTTTGCAAGAAAGTCATCAAAAACTAAGTGAAATATCATAATCATTATGGAGGAAGAAGATAATGTAAGATTTACAGTCACAGCCAGAAGTGAACTAAAACAATCAGATTTGCGCTGGATCTAAGGGACACTTGAATAGAAATAGAAACTCGGTTCTGCAAAGTTCTTCGACACTTAGGAATATAGATTAGATTGTGAGTAAGCTTAAGCCTCTCTGACCACATCAAAGGTGTTCCCATGTCAAGAGACGAAAGAGGAGAGCACCATTTAGTACGGAATTGGAGGGAACGGGGAATTTCTGCTCAAGGTCTACCCGCAAAATGGTGAATACCGAAATAAAAATCGATCTATTTCAACAAAAGGAAAACCTACATAAGCTTCACCTATATACAACTAGGACCCTATTTCCTACAGATGCAATAGTTCAATTACCCTGAGAGGACACACATGAGCATATAATTAAAGGTAATCTAAACAAAAAGCCATTCCGAACGCATTTCCATAATATACTTGGTTCCACAAAATAAACTTTACACCAACTAAGGGAAAGCCAATGCCCTAAGTAGCATGATGACGAATGTGGCAAAAAGGAACAGGTTCATTGTAAATCAACAAGAAATGAGAGGACTTGAGACTAATTACACAACAAAACAACAAATAAATTAGTGTTTGTTAAAGAAATAAATAAATGAGAAGCAATCGATCAATAAGCAGACACAACGCAACGTAATGTGAGCAGGAAAATAAAAAAAACAGAAAGAATAATTAAGTATTCGAAAGCGAAACATAGTTAAAGCAATTCCAGAGAAAACAAATAAACTCAAATAACAGCAACGGTTTGATGGCATCCAATTCGAATAACAAATCGAGTTCACTGAATGGCCAGTGAGCATTTGATGAGGGGCAAATTTTTCAGCATTAGGAAATTCAGATCAACGCTCTTTAAGTGAGGCAGTGTGATTTTAGGCTCCCATGTGGAACAACCTATTCCCCACAATTAACTGGAGTAGAGCATTAACTCTAAACATATTCTGCCCAAGTTCAAATTCGCCGAAATATATTTGATACATCATAATGAATTGCTGCATTCCCGTGGCCACCAACAGTGAAATGCTATGCGATCACCTGTTGGCAAATTTTTCAGTTACCAGACATTCGGGTAGTGACAGGAGCCTCTGTGGCAGTAATAACGGATTTAATTCGTAGCTGTTATGCACGCATTCCTCCATCAACAACAACAAAAACATAGCATCAATTCCAGCCACTGTCCTACACCAAATGCCTCTCGTCTACGGTGAAACACGCTATGCATTGAATTTTTTAGTCATACTTGCCCACATTGGGATTGTTCACACGAAACGCGTGAAACATCCAACTGTGAAACAGAAAATTCTTCTGCAGTAGGCGAATAACTGGAAAATTTGATTCATAAGAAACGAGTAATCCATCATTTTCATTTCATGGTCTAAATTCGACGATGGAATGAATCTAACCAGATGAATTCTCATATTTAGTTCTCATAAGTTAGGGAATATGACAATAGTTTTTGCCAGTAGTGAACTTTTTCTGAAATTCTGAATCACTGCTAATGTTGACCACATTTACACACGTAAATTTCAAATTCTATGGAACACTTTACTCAGAAATCATTCAGCTTTGAAAAGAGGGAGCTTATCAATTACATCAAAGGTACATAATGATCAATTCTATTAGTGAAGATGATTGTTGTCAGAGTAAATTTCAAATGCATACCTCTTTTTCACTTATATTATAATTAGATTCATGTGTCCATTTCGATCAAAAGTTTATTCTTCATCACATGCTGTCAATAGAGGCTCATTTGTTGATATATTTCAACTACGTTCAAGATAATTTTCTAGGACTTTCGCTTCACAGGAAGTATTCCGAACTTGCCATTACACACACAGAAAAACGGGAAGAGTTAAATGAAGTCACAGACTTGAATAAAATGAACAAACCAAATCCAACTCACCAGAATCAGAAGAAGAGGTAAGAACCGAAGAAAGTGATAATCGGTTAACAGAAGTAAAAGAATCATGCTCAAAGTAAAGATAACAAGCTACAAGAGACCAACTTTGTGGTCCAATATAACGAATGTACGCTCTAGTTATTTCATTTTACAAAACTAGCATTGCTTTAGTAAGAAGACCATATTGATATTTGAGTGATGTCGATTTTTTTACCTACGCTTGAACAGCAACGTGAATAAATGCAAAACATATAAAAAATGCGCAGAAGAACAGCAATAATTAATTCAAATTGACTATCTACTACATTGACAAACAAACGATTGATGAGATTATTCGTCATGTTCCAACCCCAAGGAGATTACCAAATTTACGCGCCTCTGTAAGTATGAATCATAAATGAAATTTCAGCGTCAAGGGAGACGCATGGTGATACCCGCTACACAGGTACTCATTCAAAAAAGCTCAAAGTTCCTGGATGGTGTCTCATCGAAATTTTAATTCCAATAGCATGCGACTTGTAACATCTCCAAGCTAAAAATGGTAGAAAAAGAAAATTTCTGGAAGTAAAGAATGAACCTTCAGCCGAAAATAACCTTAAACGACTACTACCAGGTTATTTTTACACGATGAAATAAATATATCAAATATTACTTACTTCTCACAGCTTCGAAACTACAACATACACAATAGTTAACCCAAATTTAGAGAAAATAAGAGAAAAGGAAAATAGTTGGGAGTAATGATTTCAAAACAAGTTTTAAACTACAATGGATCGCAAAACTTGCGGTGGACATACTATGTCGGAGAAATTATCCTAATTTTGAGTCGAGTGTCATACCTGAAAAAAAATCGATAGTGGACACTAGTTAAAAAATCATAAGCAAAACACCCATGCTATGCAACCAACTAACATTCCATTTGAAGTTAACACTGCGCAAGACAAACAATATTTTACAAGAGAGGCAACGTTGAGCGAGATAACCAATGATGAACAACCAACTAACGTACGTTTGAAGCTCATACTACGCAAAAGAGTAAATATTGTAAAAGAGAACAACCGTGGTCTCACTAACAAGGACTCTATTACAAGCTTACACCTAGCACAAGAGTTCTGTCCAATAGCGCCACACACCGGACTTAAGCTATACCTAGCACCAGAGTCCCGTTCCAACAGCGCCACACACCAGACCAGAGATATACCTAGCACCAGAGTCCCGTTACAACAGCGCCACACACCGGACCAGAGATATACCTAGCACCAGAGTCCCGTTCCAACAGCGCCACACACCAGATCAGAGATATACCTAGCACCAGAGTCCCGCTCCAACAGCGCCACACACCGGACCAGAGATACAAAGCAAGGCCAGCTGCCGCAACGCCCCCGCACTGACCAATAAGCCGTGACGCGGGATCCTCCTCAGCAGCGCTGGACTGGTCCGCGTACGGGTCTGCTCGCCTCTTGCGGCGCGCCATCTCTGCCTTCTTGCGCTCCAAGTTCTTCCGGTCTGAGGTACATAGGAGACGATCGTTAGACACACACTATCATTAGGCATAGACTTTTTAGGAAGCCACACTTCATGTTCACCAAAAGTGTAGTACGAGAAGAACAGTCTCTAAACTAAAATTTGCAATTCACGAAAGACAAATCAAAGGAAAAGGTTACATCCGTATCTAACAACCGTTTCTAATGATCCTATTCTATCCTCAATGCTGAAAATTTTGCAATAAAAACTAACAGATGAGCGCACCTTACACTCAAGAAAAAGAATCTTTCCATTCAAATTCAAACATACCAAGTGCACGCCATTACACACCCACGAGTACCTGCATCCTTGACAACCGTACCATTTAAACCGTAGGATCAATATTAAACTTTACTGCATTTTGACTATTGTTCGATGGAGGCTGTGTGTAGAAATGAATACTGATTCTCTCAAGTCGTGTTCATCTTTCTTACTGCAAAGTACTGAAAAATGTACAACTTCAAAAACATATCGTGAATTACAGGTACGGCAATGATTGCTGGTCGCTGACTGGAGGGGAGACGCCTTCTGCGTGAAATACTACATGCAGGGAGTGTCAGTTGACAGTGACGGATCTATTGCTGAACAGATGTATTAGGTCATCCCATGAGTTCTGTCCGAACTTTGAATAAATAAAATAAGAGACCAAATGTTACATTTAATTAAAAATTCAATCATCAATGTACTTTCTCTGTTTATCTATGACTTTTTTCCATCTATTAACAAGCTGATTAATATGATTATTGTAAAATTCACTTGGTTTTGATTCGAAAAATTCGCAGATGTTAGTTTGAACCTCTTCTTGCGTTGCAAAAGCTGTTTCTTCTAAATGATTTTGTACGCTACGAATCAAATGGTAATCTGTAGGAGCTGCTGTTTCCTTTCTTGAACTCATGAAATATTATGTGCCTCAAATGATTCTTGGGTACTTCCATGTTTGCAGGATTTTAATGAAGCAAATTTTAATTTCATTGTTCTCTGTAAAATAACATCAGATCAGTTTAAATTTATCTAATCATATAAATAATGTTCACCTCAATTAGACATTATAAAATACTCTTTAAAGTCCGATCAATTTAAAAAAAAGGTAAAATTTGGACAGAACTTATGGGATAACCTGATATTTCCAACGCTGCAATGCAGGCAGCCATCAGCCTAGAACAAATACAGTACACACAACCACTCGCTACACGCTCTCGAATCGTTGCTTCTTACGAAAAGTTTCAAGTTTATTTCATTTTCAGTGTCTCCGTTGGCACAGCTCGGCACGCACGTAATAAATAAAAAGACGGAAGCATCTTAATTTTAAGGACCGATGAAATAGAAGATTAGATTAGACGTTAGTTTAGGTCTCCCTAACCGCAACAAAGGCTATCCAAAGAGAGGAGGAAGGCACCATTTTGTATGGAGATAAGGGAACGCGGAATCTATGCACAAAGTGCATAGAAACAGTAAGTTTAGAAAGATGTTCATGAAACAAGAAAAAAAGGTGAAGGAAAAAGTAGTATGTGTTGAAAAGCCGGAGAGCAGTGATCTTAAAAAAGATGGTCCTTAGCATAACAAAAAAACTTCATTTCAACGATGAAGTAGAAATATAGAATAAAAATGAAGGTACTCGTGCAGGAGATTAGTCAAATGGTACGCCAATCTTTTCCGTGAAAGAATGATTGATTCATTAAAAGTTAGTTTTAGCCTCCCTTACCACAACAAAGATGTTCAAAGAAAGGAAGGATGGAGGCACCATTTAGCATGGAGTTAAGGGAACGTGGAATCTATGCACAAGGTGTGTTTTCACACAGAATTCCTTGCGCATAGAATCAGCAAGTTAAGAAGGAAGGCTAGGAATCAAGAATCAAGATAAAAGTCGAAGTAGAAAGTCAGAGATGCTTAAAAGCAGGACAGCAGTGAACCGATATAAGATGGCCCTTGACAAAACAAACAATTTTTATTTCAACAAAAAGAAGGCCTATCTACCTGCCAGAAGGGATCTCACATTTTTCTCCCTGGGAGCGCTAATTCCAATTGATACTACAACTGCATCCCCTTGAGGGGTTCCCAAGAGAGAAAGAATCACAAAAATGGAATTTCAAGCCTGCCTATAGTTACTAATCAAACCCATAACAGATTCTGTAAAAAGTGTGGTTGATTCTCCGGCGGGTAGCGAAGTGAACTACTGTGGAGCGCTAGTTTCTCAAGGTGCACTGACGAGGCCTGACCTACCTTAGTGAGCGTAGGTCAGGTATCCTCGAGGAGCATTTGTTACCAAGATTATCTGTGAAACTTCACCTCATAACCCGAGGACAGAGATCCCTAAATTTTTTGAACTGTTTTTCTAGATCGCTTATCAGAAAATAGCCTTCGACAACAATATCACTGTCGCTCCCTATCAACTCGAGCGTACGATTCCCATCGAATCAGAGCAAACTTTAATATCAATCTACGGTCCACGCATGCTGTGTAATAGACCATCATTGAGTACACAAACATAACGCATCTCAGCCTGTATTAGGCAAAAATATAAGAATTTCAATGAAGTGCATAGAGCATTCTTCAGAAGCGATTGCTATGGAACACAGTACTGACTGACAACAACGTTTATGGTAACAAATGTAATTATTTTCTTCGAAATAATTTCATCAGCGCAATTAACACTTTGACTGCCGCAAATAAAACTGAAATTTAATATTCAACCCAAATTTGAAGTCAATTGTCGTAAATAATGTTGAAAATAGTAAACATTAACTGGATCATGCCTTCAGTTCTCATTACATATTTATGAAAATTGTGTTTTTGACTACCGGTCGGTCATCAGAATTATGAAAATTGCCTCCGTGCACCACCGGTGGCTCATGTCCCAATGCGTTAAAACACGACATCAGCACGTAGCGATTAAAAACCCCACTTCAATAACGGGTCCGCCCATGCCGACAGCGTCGGCGTCGGGTCGCCAGTAAGCCGCATCTCGCACACTATTTTAGGTGCCGTGTATAGCGTGTCCGCGTGCTTGTGGGCTGACTGGGCTGCAGTTCTGACGTGTGCCGCCCTTCGTGTATTCGTGTACCGAGCCACATAAAAGCGCTTGTCGTGTATGAGTAATTGCATTTTGATCGAGCTCTTCCCGCCGATAGCATCGGGCCTAAGCAAGCTCCGGCTCCAAGTAAACCACCCGGAACGTTGCCGCCTTTCATATCCTACCTGACACAACGGAGCCCAGCGAAACGGCACATTTACACGAATACACGAAGGGCGGCACAGACGCGAGGTTTACATATCCGTCTCATTACATTCCTGGGTTCCTCGTGCACCTCTTGATCTCGATCTCGAGTGCTATTTTTACATACAGCTCTCCCTTTACTGAAGATTAGATTAGATGTTAGTTCAAGCCTAGCCAACCGCAACAAAGGCGTTCCAAAGAGAGAAAGGAGAAAGGCACCATTAAGTATGTAGTTAAGAGAACGCGGTGTCTATGCACAAGGTGCATAGAAACAATGAGTTGAGAAAGAAGTTTATGAAATACGATATAAGTTGAAGAAGAAAGTAGCAGGTGCTGAAAAACAAGACAGAAGTGAACAAAACTAATTGGTCCGGGAAAAAAACAATTCTATTTCAACAAAAACAAAGCCTACATAACCTTTGGCTCGGAACCTCACATATTGCTCCTGGGAACCCCAATTTATTTCCATAGATACAATAGTTGTACCCCCACCTCCCCCCCAGGGATTCCATCCACTGAAAATGGAAGTCATTGAGTTCAAATGAATGAAATTTTTCTAAAGAGCCTCACTCCCACTACATTGCACTACGACAAAAATCAGGTCACACGATGTTGGCACCCATCCTCCTTTAAATGCTTGGCATATTAGGCGTTGTCAATGCTAATTAGATAATTTAGCGAGAACCGCGATGAAAAATAGATTGAATGGCACGGACGCAGGCGATTACAAATGGCCACATTTAAAAAAATTGAAGAATATCAATAGAACACAAAAACATGAAGGCTCTCAGCACACCAACACCATCCACCTCATAACACTGGACTGCAGGTTGTGAAACGTCAAAAACAAGGCCCAAAATTTACAAATTTACATTAGATTACATGGAATTTGAGCCTTCCTACCCGCAACAGAGACGTTCAAAAGAGAGGAAGGCACTATTTAGTATGGAGTTAAGGGAACGCGGAATCTATGCACAAGGTGCATAGAAACAGTGAGTTCAGGAAGAAGTTTATAAAACAAGATAATAAAAGTTCAAGAAAAAAGTATTAGGCACTGAAAAACAGGACAGCCGTGAACCGAAAAAATGTTAGTCCTTAGAAACATTTCATTTCAATCAAAAGAAGGCCAACCTAACTCTCAGCTCAGGACCTCACATTTTCTCCTGGGAGTGCTAACTCCCATAGATACAATAGCTGTATCCCCCTGAGGGGAATACAATGCAAAAAGCCAGAACCCACATGACCTTCAAATGTGCCTGCGGAACGACAATTTTGGCGTAAGTGCAATAGTAGACAAAAAACAGTTCACGAACAAGTTGAGGCGAACTCAACACGGTCGCAATGAGCTACTGGCGGCAGCAATTAATTAGCGCTGGCAAGAGAAGGCCGAGCAACAGCGCTGCAGGCGAGAACCATTCATTGTCTCCAATGTAGCGATCAACTGTAGCCCAAGAAACTCAGGATCATTACTCAGAACTGACAAAGTCGGGCGAAGAATGATAACGAATAACAGGAAACGAACAAGCGAAACCTAAATTGGTGTAACACAATACAAGGAATTCACGGTAGCTAAAAGATAAACGACACAATCATTGGCTTCGTAAAGCGGAAGTATTTCAAAGTGAGCGTTTTAACCTAAAAATTTCATTACTATTAGAAAACATTTCAGCTAACACATCTAAAATACATAAAAAATGTTCATTTTTGAACAACATCAATTTTACCCGAAACTGAAAACAGAGTATTGGCTTAGATATTTGGAGCGTCGGTGCGTGTGTGGAGCATGAGAGGACGGAAGACGAGTGTCGTGCACGTGCTGCTGCTGCTCTGCACTGTGCGTGGCCAAGTCTCGGAACACGGAAGTGAGGCGTGAAAACAGGGTCTACCGAACCATTCAATAAATTACATGAAACAGTAAACAAAAATGTCCAAAAGCCTCATGTAAATGTAAACAAAAAGCTTCATATAAATGTAAACAAAAACGCCCAAAAGAATCTTGTAAATGTAAACAAAAAAGCCCAAAAGCATCATGAAAATGTAAACAAAAAAGCCTAAACCCATCGTTTAAATGTAAACAAAAACGCCTAAAAGCATCGTGTAAATGTAAACAAAGACGCACAAAAAGATCGTGTAAACGTAAACAAAGACGCACAAAACGATCATGTAAACGTAAACAAAAACGCACAAAAAGATCGTGTAAACGTAAACAAAAACAGCCAAACACATCATGTAAATGTAAACAAACACGTACAAAAGCATCGTGTAAATTAACAGACCAGGAGAGCTGTAACCAGAACAGTTCAAGAGTCATGAACCCAAAATAGAGTTTGGGATAATCACAGATTAGATTAGATTATTATTTAGTTTAAGCCTCCCTATCCGCAACAAATGCGATCCAAAGAGAGGAAGAAGGAAGGCACCATTTAGTATGGAGTTAAGGGAACGCGGAATCTATGCAGAAAGGGCATAGAAACAGTAAGTTGAGAAAGAAGTTCATGAAAGAAGATCAAAGTTGGAGAAGAAAGTAATAGGTGCTGAAAAATAGGACAGCAGTGAACCGAAAAAAGATGGCCCTTAACATAACAAACACATCTTATTTCAACAAAAAGAAGGCCTACCTAACTCTCAGCTCAGGCCCTCACATTTTCCCCTCTGGGAGCGCTAATTCCCATAGATAAAATGATGATCACGGACAACTCGACAAACTGAAACAGGACTTTATTATTCAACTTCCGAATCCATCTCAGAGATAAATGCGCTTACTAACAGTACAGTAGGTTATCAATGTAAACAAATGGATTACATTCGCCATGGTGGTCTTTGAATTTTAATCAACAAGTAGCCGAGTGAAAATTCATGAATGTCTAACATTTACGTTTAAATCGAGGTGTATTCATCTAAACTGCGTGCAGCATCAGAGAAAACATGTAAGCACCTCTTCATGCTTATTTATACCCGGTACAGGTGATCAAGAGGGGCTGCATGCATCGCTTCCGTCCGCCCACGTGGTTGCCACCGTCAATTCAGAGGCAGGGTTTTCATAGAGGCGATTTACGCCTTCGTAGCTCCACAGTTAGCGGGTCGGCTTATTGAATTTGCAGCGCTTCAGTGGAGACTAGATTCTGACCCGGAAAATAGAATTGAAATGTGTAGGCTCAAACATAAAATTTCATCAGTTAGCTAAGTAATTTGAATGAAATATTCATTTCACTTTTGTGTAAAAAAAATCCCTTGCAAAACGACAAGCGATGGAAAAAGATAAGAGCCCGACAACTGAAAATATCGTAAAATACTAAATGAAAATTTCACCTTCAAAACCCTTATCATTCATACACACAGTTATCTGAATCCATTGTAGTTATAAACAGGCAAAGCATATCCAACCAGAAGCACACTGATCCATCCCTATATTCTACGTGCCAATGAAGCTCGACATGACGCATCAAACTAAACCTTACTGAATATTCACGTGACAAAAAGCGTATTAAAGCTATTTTCTACTTCGAATACAACGCCCACACTAATGATCTCTTGAAGAACTTGGAATTCATGAATCTTTCAGAATACAACCGATGCCTTCCCAAAAGATTTAAATGTAAAATACAGTTGGCTCACGAAAATTCTAGCCTCCTTTTTTACGATCAAACTGACTACTTGACGAAACATAAGAACACGCTTATAGCCTATAGCTTTCATTTGTCTGGAGCCAAAATATGAAATTACATACCTGATAATACTTACAATGTCCCCTCCTATTTAGCGTTCAGAATTAGGCTTGAGTCTTATCCGCTCTCAAGAACTAAAAGAATGAATAGTAAATGAAGATTAAATAAATGACGAAAGCGAACCACGAAAAATCAAGAATTATGTTCCTCAATATAAATTGGAAGAACAGAACTGTAGCTATAAAGCTACCAATAAATACAGAGAAGATCTGATCAAGATGAAGAGAGATTAGAATATAAAAAATTATTTATCTGGATTCTATTTTACGATACCTGTCTCATGTGAACAAAACCTAAGTCAGAAAAAAAAATGCAAAATCTACCTCGATTTTTAAGTCAGATTGTGTTCCTCCCTTGAAAGAGATGCTATAGAAGCCTCTAGTTTACTTGGCCCACACTGCTAATTGTCCATTCTTAGATATTAAGTTTATTCTTGAGTCTCATTGGTAACAAAGTACATGCATAAAGTAGAACACCTATTAACCTTCTGCATTTTACTCCATATCCTCGAGGACTGAATTTTAGCCGCCATTATGAGCTTTCCCCCCCCTTTCGACCTACATCAATTTTCAATTCAACACGTTGACGGCGTATTGAGACATTTGTGTGCCATTAGGTAAATTGCTCATTTACTCACAGGTGTAAATGAATGGCATTTCGTTTATTTCGCAACCTTTTTTAAAAAAAGGTTATCATACGAAGGTAAAATGTTATGATGCAATTATATCTTTCATACTTCATGGAAAGGATAGAAATGCATTCGAGCAGTGAAGTTGATTTCTCAATTCTGCTACTTACAACCTAACCAAACCAACCACAAAACAACCGCGAAGACGCAGTCAACGTGTTAATGCATGACTCCAAGAACCTCAGGACAAACTTCCTGAAATGAGCCAACGCAGGCCACAACTGCTGCCGGTGTGGAGTGAGCCAACACCGTGCCTCCACATGTCAGAACTGCGGCCCTGGTGCGCAGGGCACCACTGAGCACAAGATTTAACTTCCATACACTGCCTTCGCAAATTACGCACAAACTGAGAAAGTGCTGACGTTTGGAATAAAAAAGCTGAATTTGGATGAATACAACTATAAACACAGAAAAATTTTGTTCTCGAGAGTTCATTTTGTGAATAAATACGAGTCAAAAATATACAGAACACTTGAATTAAAACTAATTTTTAAAGAACTTACAGTGGGAAGATGATCTCACAAACGTTATATTACTTCGTCAAACTTGCGACATTACATCGCCAAACTCGCGACATTACCTCGCCAAACTCGCGACATTACCTCGCCAAACTCGCGACATTACCTCGCCAAACTCGCGACATTACCTCGCCAAACTCGCGACATTACCTCGCCAAACTCGCGACATTACCTAGCCAAACTTACAACTTCGTTTTACCAAACTTGCGACATAATCTGACAATACTTTCATTATGACTTTACAATAAGAAAAAGCGCACGATTTTCTTGGAGGCGAGCACAAGAAAGAATGAGGCAGAAGACACGGCCGCGCGTGTGAGACGAGAGGCAGAGATGCGGGACGGCAGCCTTGGCACACTTGACGCGCTGCATGCGCGGAGCTGCATACTCGTCTGCTCACTGCAACTATGCAGTCTGTTCCGTATCACGGGTTAAGTACTTCAGTATACGTAAAATCTTGTGCAAGCCACGGTAAGAATACATTTGCACTTGTATTTGAGCAACAGTTTCCTCAGTGCTGCAGCTTCGATCCCAAAAAATCACTACTACGATTACAGTGTCGTAATTTCCTCGATGAAATATTGGAAATCCAAGCACAAAAATTCAAACCTTAAATCTGCAGCCACAATTTTCTTCAAATTCAGTTTTGTGTCACGAAATACATGCACGAATGCATAATAAATATACTTTCGTATTTCCAAGTCTAAATAGCGTCAGGATCAGTATAAATAAACTGCACAGCAATGGACTTTCGCTCATCAACACCTTTCAACACTGTTTCGTGGCTACAACACTACCACTAAGATGTTTTCTATAATCCCTACAATGGTCAATTTCATTTCATTTGACTTGAGTGTGAGTATTTGTGACGGCTTGAATACCCTCGAATAGAGCACAGTATGTGTTGCTGATAGAATGCTTTTCACTCACCATTTCACGGCCTCTAATTTTAGCAACACACAGAAAACTTGAAACAGACTTCCCGCAAAACAAGAATTTCAATGTGTAGTTTGCATTCGATTCGATGAACTGTTTCGGGGCCATCTGTCTTTTCGAGCATACCTCATACATTAAGTATATTTAACATGTTACAAAACGTATGAAATTCTTCCTGACAAAAAAGAGAATGATATAGGAAATGAACTAGCATGTATTTAGGTTCGCGTTTCGTTAACGATGGTGTTATCATACCATAAATACTGACAATGAAGGAAAAACAGTGACAGGTGTAAAGATGAACAAAGCAAAGTATCAAGAAACAATTAGTAGTTTGTGGTTAGCAAAACACATTAACTGCGACGTGAGCCCCCAGTGGTTCAAGGAGGGAATTTTCATAATGCGGCTGATCGATCAATAGCCAAAAACTCAAATTTCACAAATACTTCATAAAAACTAAATGAAGGCATGATCCAGTTAATGTTTACTATTATCAACATTATTTAGGACAATTGACTCTAAATTTGAGTTGAATATTAAACTTCAGTTTTACCTGCTGCAGTCGAAGTGCTAAGGCTCCGTTTCCACTGCTCAAATGTTTTCAGAGGAAAGAGAAAGGACCATTTGGTATGAACTAAGGAAAAAGTTGGATTATATGTACAAGGTGTGTTCCCACCAGGGTTGCGGAGTCGGAGTCGGGAGTCGGAGTCGCCGGAGTCGCATGTTTTACGGTGGAGTCGGAGTCGCTTTCCTGAATGTGCGTGGAGTCGGAGTCGGAGTCGCATTTCCGAATGTGGTGGAGTCGGAGTCGTTCATTCGGATGTGGTGGAGTCGAGGCTGGAGTCGCTAATTTTGGGTGTCTTCGATTCTAATTTTTGCAAATATTATTCAAAATTGTTTAAAACCGAAAGTAAACAAAACAGAGTTAAAATACTTTACTGAAAGCCTACAAAAACACGCAATGTTTTTATTGATTATTTTGTTCGAGGTTCGAAACAGCGTATTTACACCTATCACTAAATACGATCAATGGTCATTGATATCAATGGTCATTGTGGGTTCGCACACATATACTCGTATATGTGATACCCACGAGTGCGAGGTATAATTTTCGTACTGGAGCAATAATGCATATATTACAGTGAAGAAGCCGGAACTAGTAATTGAAAGCAATGCAAATTCATTCTGTTTGTTTCTGTTTCTCTCATTCCCCCTTCAATTAATACATAGGACCTAGAAACTAGTAGTTAATGTGTTGCAAGTTACTTGCAGAACAGCTCAGCTGATGTAATACATTGTACTCATATTAAGAGTGGTAACTCTGTACGCTCTTACTGTGTCTATATTCTATTCCAGTGGTTTCTTAAAACGATTTTTGCTAGTCTTTTTTGTGTTGCTTTGGTGTATTGATTGATAATGATTATTTGCCAAAAACCTGAGCTATGGTCTGATACATAAAGAGATCTAGTTTTCAGGTTACGTAATGGCTATTGAAAATGAAAATTAAATTATCTTATTTTCATGTTAATAACTGTAATATTAGTTGATTTTTTCAGCTATATGTAGTACCTGTGTACTTCAAATTTATTTCTTGGTTTTGTCTACTTCCTTGTCTTTAGGTCAAGTTAACATGCATTAATAATGAAAATTTTTGCTCATTTCTAAAGTTGTTCCTTGAAATTTGTTTAATTCTTCAAGAGTTATATAGTATTTTATCATTTCATTTTCATGTTTAATTTTTATTTTCTGATCACTCCCAAGTTCCTAGGTAAGCATTCGCTGAAATGGATATTTTCATAATTATGTTTTCACAATTTTAAAATCTGAAATAATGTCTGTTTCTCAGCATTATATAATTAATGACTTTTTATTAGGAAAGTTTTGGAAATTTTGTAAGGTAATCAAAATCGGTATTGGGACATTTGAAAAATTAAAATACAATGTGAAGGAGCTACAATGAATTTAATTTCACAACACTAGCAAATACTTCACTTAGTTACACTCATATTGTAACTGAAAGCAATGCACTATCTCTGCTGCAATGTTTGTTGGATTCCTGCGATCGGACAAATTTTCTTGCTGAAAACGTTCCAAAAAGCACCAAAAATACGAAATGAAAAGAACGTAGGCGTTTATTAAAATAAGAAAGCGTCAAATACATGGTAAAAAGTCAGACAAGAATAAAAGACTATCATATTACACACAGAAAAGCTAAAAGTGGCTTTTATTCGTAAACAAAACGCTACGAAAACGTCAGGCCCCTGCGGCGAAAGCAGAACAACTTTGTCCTATTATAGCCGAGATATAAAATTGTTCGAGCTACAATGTCACCTTTTCTGCATTGTTACCCTGTGTATGTAGATACAGAGAAGAAAAGGCGGTGTGCAAATCTTGCCTACCTTATCTACATGTGTGTGATATGGCATAATTTTGGGGATTTTGAGCATAGTAATGGTATCAACTGTTGTAATTTCGTTGAATCGGAGCATATTTAGGAATAAATAGGAAAAACTGTTGATGCATATTTATGCTTATCAGGAGATGCATTGCCTACTCTGCCTACTCAGAAGACACCTGTCAGTAATATTTATGTTTATATGTGTATAATTGTGTACACGACCTGTCATAAATGACGTGATTCGATATTGTCGTTAAACAAATCTTCCAGATGTGTATGATAAATAAATCCATCCTGATAGTAGCCACGATTAAAATATTCTTGTGCTTGTGCCTTGGTGAAACTTGTATCACAGAAACGATCATTAAGCATCCTTTCAGAGCGTGGAAGGGACAGACCAACCAACCAAGACGGACCAACTAATTTTATTAGTTCAGTACTGAATTGAACATTGTAATAACATAGAAGTTATGCACAGGAAATACTCAAATCTATTTATTCATTTATTCGTTTAAGGAGACACTTGGCATTTTATTTGATAAGAATAAACACTATGTAGGGTGTTTTTTTTTGTGCGGACAAATTTCAATCATAGGTACAAAAATTCAAAATAAATCGATTTTCACGAATGATAAAATACCGGAACGCCTTAGTTTTCGAGTTATAAGGACTTAAAGAAATTTTAAAACTCAAAGTAGGAGATCTCGTGCGCGCCACTAAAGCAGGTTTTTGTTATTTTTACGATAAAACCTGCAAGCATTTTACAATTACGAAAAATTTACAATTTAAACGTTCGTTAGGAAATTTACACTGAGTCACCAATGATAAACGTTAGTAGCTATTTCATTAAATTAATAAAACTTGCAACCATTATTCAATGCTTAATAGCTTGAAACTGCAGAGACTTTTCCAAACCGTAAAATGCTTGCAGTTCTCATTGTAAAAATTTCAAAAACCTGTTTTACTGGGGTAGGAACTTCAAGACTTCATCTTCACCTTTACACCCATCAAGACTTTACCTTTTTCACTTCAAATTAATCTAAGACAAGGTCAATTTAATCCAAGTCAAGATCAATTTAATCCAAGTCAAATTTAAATTAAAGCAATCCTAAGTTAAGTTAAGAATTGACGTAATCACTCGTTAATTTGAGCGTTTTTTGTATTAAATATGCCTTTATTTTATGTAATGAGCAAGACAATAATTTTTCTTTTCAGCAAGGAATACATGAAATTTCCGCCGGTGTCCGGTGTTGCAATCCAAAGACAAGCTGTCGTAAAATGTGGTAAGTCCCCAGCATGAGGAGGCAGAGCGGGATTCAGATCTTTGAGCGGAGTAAAAGATACCAGTCAATTATAAAAACTTCGTATTATACTACTCACTGAAGTTCTTTTAAAATTCTACATTTATGGCAGTTTGCATCCATTCAAATTTTTATGTTCAAAAGGTAATTATATGTCACATATATATATAGTGGTATCGAGGAATTATTTACACTCGAATAGAGATTCAAATGCGTGAACTTTCACTTTATCACATGTATCAAAACATATATACAAGCTACTAAATTAAATTATCATTGAACGTTATGTAGATTTAATCCATAAAAAAATATTGCAACAAAGTCCTTTTTCGCTCGTTCAATAGATTTTCGTAAAAAGAAGTTACAATTTATCTCATCGACAAAGATGATATATTTGCCTTGGCCTATTTAAATGAAGGGATGGCAACATTTTTATTGCAAATGCAAGAATGTCTCTGTGTAATGTACTCTTATCAATTGTTTTCAAACGGAATCGTACACAAGTACTCAGTGAATCGCGTTTGTATGTTTCTCTCTTAAAGACTAAATCTACATAACGTCCAATAGTTCTCTTATGTATTCGCATGAATATGATTTCATACATGTGATAAAATGAAATTTCAAATATGTAAATCTCTAAAAAAAGAGAGTGGAAACATCCCCGATACTGCAATGTGTAACATAAAATTACATTTTGAACATAAATATTTAAATGGATGCATACTAACATTAATGCAGAATTTAAAATAACTTTAATGAGTAGTACCATACAAAGTGAACTGGTTATATTAAATATTTGACTGGTATCTTTAACGCTGCTCAAATATCTGAATTACACTCATTTGCACATTTTACGACAGCTTATCTTTAGATTGTAACACAGGCGAAAGTTTTATGTATTCCTTGCTAAAAGGAAAAACGATTGTCTTTCTCATGACATCCAATAGAAACATATTTAATGCAAAAAACACTCTAATTAATGAGTATTTGTGTCAATTCTTTACTCAACCTTAACTTGGATTAATTTAAATTTGACTTGGATTAAGTTGAACATGACTGAAAATAATTTGAACTTGACTTGAATTAATTCGAACTTGACTTGAATTAATTCGAACTTGACTTGAATTAATTCGAACTTGACTTGAATTAATTCGAACTTGACTTGGATTTATTCGAACTTGACTTGGATTTATTCGAACTTGACTTGGATTTATTCGAACTTGATTTGGATTTATTCGAATTTGACTTGGATTAAAATGAATTTGACTTGGATTAAAATGAACTTGACTTAGATTTATTTGAAGTGAAAAAGGTAGCTCCAAAATTGGCGCGCTCGTGGCATCATACTTTAGGTTTCAAAGTTTCTTAAAGTTCTCACAACTCTAAAACTAAGGAGTTTTGGGCATTTAATCATTCGTGAAAATTTATTCATTTTGAGTTTTCAACCTAGGGTGAAAATTCATCCACGCAAAATAAACTAAACATTTTGAAACGCTAGGTGTCTCCATCAATTTGTAAACAAATATGTGTTTTTGTTTTTAATTTCTCCTATGTTAATACAATGGGAAGCTTGATTGGATGGTATCATAAATACCATTCAAATGATGTGAAATTCCTAACATCTGCTCACTTTTGTTTATAAGTAAAAAATTTTGCTTGAAAAATTATTCTATTGTTGTGAAAATGCAGCTTATCGTGGAAAAAAGATTTGGCAAATTTGTTGATGAAAACTTCTTTGCTAATAATAATTTGAAATATAACACACAGTTGTTGCTTGCTTGGTTGGTGTGTACGTCTGTGATGTTCATAAGGATGCTAATTAACAGTATCAGTGGTAAGAGTTTCACCAGTGAACATGTACAAAAAATATTTTAATCGCTGGTACTTTTAGGGTAGATCTATTTGTTTGTCATCTAGATCTTGGGACTTTTTTAAAGAAAACAATCGAATCCTGTCATTTTTGAAGAATCAATGTACACTAGTAGATATACATTAGTAAAACTTTATTTGTAACATTTGATTGCCAATTTAAAAGTCGTTCGTAAATAAAGATCATTATAACCACATGTACAGGTTGCAATACCTGCAAGCAGTAATATTTATCTTATAAATTGTGAATAGGTGGAGTTGGAGTCACAAAATTGTGAATAGGTGGAGTTGGAGTCACAAAATTGTGATTAGGTGGAGTCGGTGTTGGAGTCGCAAAATTTTAGAAAAGTGGAGTCGGAGTCGGAGTCGCAAAATTCTGGAAAGTCGGAGTCGGAGTCGCAAAATTCTGGAAAGGTGGAGTCGGAGTCGGAGTCGCAAAATTCTGAAAGGGCGGAGTCGGAGTCGGAGTCGCAAATTTATTCCTCCGACTCCGCAACCCTGGTTCCCACACAAGATGTTCTGCGCCCAGAAACAGAACGTTATGAAAAGAGGTCTAGAAGAGAGAGCGAAGATGGGTTGGAAACAAATTATGTAGCAAAGTGGAGACTGGGGCAAGAAACGTAGAGTTTACTCAACCTCATTTCCAGTCCGACTTCAGCACATCAAATAGAAATGAGAGGTCTGAACGTCGTAGACAATTTATTTTAGAACTCCGGCATAAAACAGAAATGAGAGATCCGCTTTATTTGGCAGTTCTATAATCACGAACTAAACAACGCTTCACAATTCAATTAATAAATCCAGGATGACAAATTGTAAACCAAGAGATTACAAGATTATTTTCAAAGTATACACTGGCTCACGGCTAAACAGTCCGTGTGCGGTCTCATTTCCTAACTTCATCTACCGTGATTCAACAAGTGAAATCAGAAATATTTACTTGACTTTAAACACAATGGATTGACGGATCATCCGCTGTATCTACCAACTTAACGGAAGCTTTTATATCAAACTCACATAGAAATAGGGTACTAATCAGGAAATCATGATGGAAGTCATAAAAAATGATCGACGCTAAATTTCGAGCAACAACAGTGGGGTTAACACGTTGAGTCCGATTGTGCGGTTGCTTCGGCCAGTTTGGTTAGGCTAGAACAAGTCGTATTGAAAAAACGGCTTTACTGCTCGAATACATTTTTAACCTTTTTAAAAAGTGTATAGAATACACTTGAACCATAATATGCTACCTTATCCTCTAAACTTTATTTCGGAAAAGGTAGCAAAATAGTTGTAATTTTATTTGTATATTCCGGTACGTAAATGAGCAATTTCGTACACATATGCACCACTTCGGAGTCAAAGTGTTAACACAGCAACACTGGTATCAAATGATAGGGGCGAAGCTATGAACAACAGTGTAGTTAAGCCATTAAATGATAGACACAGAGTTGCGAGGATTAATAGTGGGGTTAATATAGGACTGCCATCAACAATAAAAAATAGCAACCGGACACAAGTGAAAGTATTAATTCACTGAATCAGGTGAATCGCTCGCATGATAAACAGGCAAATAATTAGGAAAATTATTGATAAATTCCAGACTTAGCAGTGTGGACATTTTTGGATCATTTTGATTTGACGAGTTAGTTTAAGCCTCCCTAACCGCAACAAAAGCGTTAAAAAAAATGATCTAAGTACCAATTGGTACGGCATTGAAGAAACTCGATTTCTATGCAAAAGGTTTGTTCCCACATAAGATCCTCTGCGCATAGAAACAGTAACATGAGAAGGTAGCCTATAAAACAAGTTAAAAGTTGAAGAAGAGAGTAATAAGTCCCATAGATGCGTTAGTTTTATCCCCCTAAGGAACATTTTTTGGCAGAATTTTACCTAATAATATAAAAGTTCAGTTCTAAAAATTTTGTCAACCATACCTTGAATAATGTAAAACTTACCTTGACTGTTCAATTTGGCATGAATAATTTTTGAGTATTGAACTCTCACGCTCGCATGGCCTTGAAAACCAATGTAAATTCTCTTCCACTCATTACTAACACCTATAAATTCAAATTCGTGTTTCAAATTCTTGCAATTTGATTTCAGCAT
This sequence comes from Platorchestia sp. MABIK, assembly GCA_014220935.1. Lineage (NCBI taxonomy): Eukaryota > Metazoa > Arthropoda > Malacostraca > Amphipoda > Talitridae > Platorchestia > Platorchestia sp. MABIK. The sequence goes on along the minus strand of JACJUY010000122.1, from coordinate 103,893 downwards.
CTCCATGTAATTTTACTTCCTGAATTCTCAAAGAATTGAGTTGTTTACCAGTTCAATGGTGCAAGATCTATTACATTAGGACCTTACGATTTTTCCTTACTGAATCGTCACAAATCATGAATCGCGGCGAAAAAATTGGCAATATTCACCTTAGTTATCGTTAGCTCGAATAATTAGTTGTCAAATTTCATAACAATTACATTTTATTTTTTTGATCCATTTCTACCGTATGATTTTAAGCGATGTTGCTCTTTCATCAACAATTCAGACAATTTTCTAGCTCGTCAACTTCCTTGCTAAATAGGGCACTTCAATAGAGCTCACATAGTAAAGGTAGAATTAATTTTGCATCGTATTTCACTGGAAGAAATGAAGATTTCTGTTCTCAGCTTATAGCGAGCAATCAAAAAGATGAAAGAAAAAAAGATAGAGATTACATTATAAGTCTGTTTCAGCCTCCCAAACCACAAGAAAGGTTTTAAAGGACAGGAAGGATAAAGGCACCATTCAGAACAGAGTTAAGGAAACGCGGAATCCATGCACAAGGTGTTTTCCAACACAATATCTCCCACGCATAAAAACAATAAGTTGAAGAGGAAAGTTATGAAACATATACGTCGAAGAAGACAGTCGAAGGTGCTGAAAAACACGACAGCGATGAACCAAAGACCTATTCTGTTACAACAAAATAGGCCTGCATAACCTCAGCTCAGGACCTCCCGTTTACCTCCCGGGAGTGCTTACTCCCCCTCCGCAGAGGAGTGAAACGGCGGAGTCACGCGGTCCTAGTTCGGAAGGCGATCAACACTGAGATGAGATCTACAACAGTTAAGTTAAGACATCCGATACGCTAATATTGTTTTAAGGCAAAAACACGGCAGGCTTAGGTTAGTTTCAGTAAAAACTAAGATGAGTTAGGAATTGTGAGGTAGGTTTTAGTTTATTCAAGTAAAAATTAATATTGATTCAAATCAAAATTCAGTTCCAGAGTGCATTTAGTAAGTTTAAAACTGTACCACTGATACATACAGCGATCACATGACATATCAGCAGATCATCACGATACACCCATAAGTCTACAGCCGCCAATTGAAGGGTCCCAAGTTCTCTGTCGTATTTGTCTCACTCTAACTCAGTCATCAACCAGAGCAGCGTACATCTTGCTACGTTCGATCATATTACGCATTCTCACTGCCTTATACGCTAATCCTTGAAATAATTTGCGAATCGCAGGCGTTCATTGACCGGACTCTTGAGCGGCTTTCACATCCCTGCACAGGTCCGTCAACCATAATCTTTAGTGTTCCATGCGCAGGGAAATATTTTTTCTCGAAGACCTCGGTCCAAAGAAATGGTCAGCTTATAAACTTGCTTCCATAGTAAGTTTCACTTATCACTATCACTCTGACGAATTTCTGCCAGTTACTATTTCGAAAGCAAACTAGATTATTTTTTTGTGCGAATTGAAATACATTTTTTCTTACCTGAATTTCTTGAAAGACTTAAGAGGAGGACGTTAAAAGTACAATCGGCCCTTTCGTGGAAATACATACGTTCAACAAGCCTACTACTGAAGAACTCCATTCTTCTGGTAACACTGCCTAAGAAGACAACTTGAAATGAGTACACGTCCGTTCAGAGATAATCGCGAGTCTGTCCAATCAAAGCCAAGAAGTGTTTAACGCTCATCATCAGTGGAGGACAATTTTATATGGCGCAGCCACAAAACGAGGGGAACTGTATTAATGTTTCGCAGAGTTCATAAGCGGTAATCAAAAGTCCGAAAAGAATTTTTAAAGCTCTATATACAGACACACACGATCCCCTCGACATCTTTGCGAACAAGCTTGCACGATATACGATTAGGGAATATTAGACGCAAGTGAAACGGTCCAGCGAACAGAAATGCTTTAGCTTTGGACCTAAACTCGACACAAATACCATAGATAGCAAATACTTGAAGCATTCCGATGAAGAACATATGAAGTGAAAACCAACAGGAGGTTCGTACAGTCACTCGCCAGAGAGGAGTGAGGCGGCGCCGCCGGGCCGGGACAAACATCTCCTGTATCACCCACGAGACATACGCGGTCACAAGAGCGCGCTCTGCCTGTCATCGCGCCGACCAAACGCAGCCTCGTCATCTCTACAAAACACCACCAACAGCTCATTCCAAACAATCCGTACCTACAAAGGAATTTTAATGCTACATTACACCAGCATTATGGCTTGACTTCTCTCACTCAACTCTGGTACATGAGGCTATCTCTACTGTGTAGTAAATAAGTTGATGAAAAATCGCTAACTTGATACAATAAAGTTAAGGAAGCTAATATCATTGAAAGAACTTTATTTATTTTCTTTAAAATAATGGTAAGAAGTTGAAATTAATCAAAACCAACGATCATTGTGAAAACAACTGAACTGAAACACCTATAAAGATTAATTAGGATATTTTGGAGTTTTAGCACCAAACGTACCATATGCGTTTTTGACACTAAATTTATTAAACCTAGTAATTCTTATGAATAAAAGCCTACCATAAGTGTTTCAAACAGTTTCATTAGCCCCTGTAAATCAATTAGGAAAATCAAATAGTGTAAGATCGTCATTTGAACGTAAACCATGCAATCCAGATCTTAAAATAATAACCTCCGTCAGTTTACGAATAATAAATAGACAGACGTAGCTCTGCACTCGCATTTAAGGCCAACTTGCACTCAAACATCTCACCGACGTCTGATAGAAGCATCTTCGGAACTAAATAGAAATGCAAAGAATAAAAACAAAGTTGCTCGTACAACGTTATATCGTAATGCATTTCATAAAAGTATTCGGAGTTATCATTTCACACTTAGTCGCAGACGAATGCCACCCATGACACGCGTGAAACTGTGCATTGCGATAATCGAATAACAATCAATGCACGGCTGGGTAAATTTTTGCTGCATTGGTACTCCCCCCATTGTAGTAGCATCAGTGTCAAGACTCTCGGTGTTTCATCATGAATATGATGATGGCTCTAGAGAGACCGGCAGTCCTACGGCTCTGCTGCAAAGTAATAGCTTTCAACGTTGGGACTGGTTTCTCTTCATTTGTACCGGCTTCAATGAAACGAGAAGCTAAGATGGCATTCAACCTCCTTTACAAGTTTTTTTTTTAACATAAAAAGTATAACGACGTGCTTAACCCTTGATCTGCAACTCATTCCATGAACATTACCAAATGTTATATATATGATTGATTTTTTGTCTCTATCCAATGAAAAAACAGCTAAATATAATATATGCAAATCGCACCCAACAGTGTGATTAATTTCTATCGGATATTTTCATGCAATGTAATGCTGATGCATTTCATTTCCCAGTATAACCAACTTTCAGAGTGATCCAAATTACCAACGTTTTTATATTTGTACGAATTTATCTGAAAGACTCTACGCACCTTCAGTGGGAAAAAAATTTGTCATAACACGTTTGGTGATAAGCGACAAAATTCGAGGTCATTGAGCAGAAAAGACAATGAAACAGTTTCGCAAAAAAAAAAAGCCTTGAGTTGATCAACAGAAAAAAGTGTGACAATGCCAGACTTCACGCAGCAAGAGTGACTAGACACTCTTAAAAGAAAGCGGCTCGAAAATTATCCGTCACCAACCGTATTTTCTTAATTTAACTCCAACATATCATACAACCAAAAACTTTTTCTTAGAAGCTTATAAAATTATTTGCAGGGCTAAGTTCCAAATCACTTCTCCTTATCGATTAAACAAATTTTTTCGCTACAGTCAGAACGTCACTGGAAAAACGGATAAAGGAGAGACCAAAATAAATGAAATAGATTGATTTCTGGGAAATCTCACTTTCAGGATGAAAAGGAAAACCAACGTGGCTAAGAATATCATGATAAAAAACAACAAACGTTTCGGATTACAAAAAATCCATCTTCAGTGTTCTGAAATACAACAAATTGAAGTATTAAAACATTGTAACTAAAAATCTGAAT
>JACJUY010000122.1:69185-95651 GCA_014220935.1 Platorchestia sp. MABIK | reverse complement strand
TATTTCAACAAAAAGAAAGCCTACCTAACCTTTAGCTCGGGCCCTCACATTGTCCCCCTGGGCGCGCTAATTCCCATAGATACAATAGTTGTATCCCCATGAGGGGAAAGGCCTTCCAAAGAGAGGGAAGATGAATGCCCCATTTAGTATGTGCACAAGGTGTGTTCCCACATAAAATCCCTTGTGCATTGTAAGCTGCGAAGGATGTTTATGAAAGAAGACGGAAGTGTGAGAAAGTAACAGAGGCTGAAAAACAGGACACCAGTGAATCAAAAAAGGATGGCGCATAATATAACAAAAAATGCTTTTCTATTTAAACTAAAGAGAAGGCCTAAATAGTGTGCAGCTTGGGACATCACATTTTCCCTTTGGGAGCACTACTTCCCATAGGCACAATAGCTGCATTCTCATGAGGGGTAAGAGATGAAGTAATCAGCCAAGCACCAGAATTAAGTACTTTTCAAATTAGGAACGTCATGAATATAGGAAACAGAAATTTTGGTTGGAGCAAAATAATGGTTGAAAATCGTCACATATCAAGGTAGAACGTACAAATTCAACAAAAAGAAATTTATTTGGAAATGAAACTGGGCAAATAGACAAAAAATATTCCATACACAAATGTTGACTAACATTGCATAGAAATATCTTTATGCAAAACACAGACCAAATCTTAGATCTCACTTGTGACACTTGGAACAGTTCAATCATGTGATGTCACACTCTTGAGTTGACTATGGTGCAAACTCTAGGTTCTTGAAATGATTACATCAACTCATGAGGTGGGTATAAAGATCATATTTATTTCACACTGGTGGTTCACTCTATCAAGAATTGCTACCCTAATAGATTTAGAATTAAAGCAACATTTTGAAAACTCAACACTTTATCATTATATATGTTATCAAGTACATTGTTTGGAGAACCTCAAATGTTGTCAGTAGATGAACCAACTACTCAATTGTTCATACATGAACAAAAATTAGCAAAGCCACATTAAAACATCATGACGCCAATGTGCCTTAACATCATACGCCTTATTTCAACTCAACTATGCTTACTGCATTTGAGCCACACATCAATGCTAATGAAAAGCTTAAAGCCATTTGCAAAATTTTGGCTTTAGGAAAATTAAACCTATATGAATAAACACAAGAATTCATACCACAAATTCAATAGCATAGATAATAAAAATTTTATCAGAACACTTTCAAGGAATAGAAATTGTTAATTGTGGCTAACTATATTGATAGCTCCTTTTTATGTACAAATTATTTTTGTAGTTGCCAAATTGATGCATTGTAACACAAATTTCTGTCAACTGGATTGTAACCATCATAAAAACATGCCAACAAGTGCAAATAACCATACCATTCAGCAAAAAATGAGATGCTGGTTCCAAGAATAGCTCATCAGACATGTTAACAAATAATTTGTAATTTTTATATTTATTTCACTTTCTCACTCATCAGAGCAGTACTTCCTGCTAAACAGCACAGAGCTCTTAACCTATTTGAGTCAGTATTTGCATAACCAATCTAATCATCTAAAACAATTATTCATCTCTGTTAGCCTATATTTAATGAAAAAAGTATTACTACTAAATTTATTATGATACAGTAATGGGACACTCACTTCTGGGAAAATATTTTAATTGAGTATAAATAAATTTCATGTCCCATTAAATTATCTCAAACATGGTCGTACAAAATTTTAATGCACACATTCTCAATATTAACATGTTTCCAAATGAGATACTAAAATATATATGGCAGTATGCCAAATGAAAAACCTATCTCTGAATGTAGAAAAATTTTATAAAATCTATTTTTTATTTGGAACTATATAAACATCTACTTGTGAGAGATGGCAATCTACATCATACAATAAAGCACTTGGTACTACTTGTGAAAACACTTCATGAATTTTTGCACTTTTTTTCTGCACTTCTTAAAAATATTTGAACGAAATATGTATTTTAGGGAACTGAAAAGAGATATGTTCATAGAGAACATCTTTTATGAGTTATTGATTTAACTACCATCTGCACTATCCTTGCAAAGTTAACTCTGTAAATACCTTTTTCAATTGTAAAGAACTAATGCAATCCTGCAACCCAAGACCAATCTTTCATCAAAAACTCTGCATTTTATTTGAGGCAAGAAAATTTCGGCAATTTAAACACGTTGGATTATGATATATTAACACTAGAAGATAATACTTTGGTGCAGGGCTGAATTTCTTGCCCTAATAGATGGGAGTGGGGGTGAATAAATTTGATCATTTATGATCTGCTCTAACATTGGATTAAATCATTCAGGTCTGGCAGAAAAGCCATGTCTTGTGAAAGTAAGCAGCAAAAACAAAGTAATAACTTTACAATTACAGCTGGACATATCTATGACAAAGTTTCACATAGATGTTCCACAAGCTTTCTGCTAACAGAAATAATATTTCACGCCTTAAGGCTTCAATGAACAAAAATTGCAGGCTCAAAAACCAAAGTCAATTACCACTTCATCACAATCTTATTCAGTCATTAAAATACTTTTATGCATACGATTCAAATCTTCCTTAAGTAAACATTGCCTACTTTATTTGATGACATATAAGATGCCTTTTTACTCTAAAATTTTAGCTCAAAAAATTGCCCTGCATCCGATACATTGTAGGTAAAGTTTGAGAACCTCCTGTAGGCCTAGGCTTATCTCTTCTCTGATGCTCATTATTATTATTATTATTATTATTATCATTATTATATAAGGAAGTTTTAGCCTCTCTTTACTATAACAAAGATGTTCAAAGAGAGGAATGATGAAGGCACCATTTAGTATAGAGTTGAGGGAATGCAGAATCTATGCACAAGGTGTATAGAAACAGTAAACTAAGAATGAAGTTCATGAAACAAGAAAAAGTTGAAGAAGAAAGTAGTAGGTGCTGAAAAACAGGACAGAAGAACTGAAAAAAGTTGGTTCATAACAAAACAAAAACCTATTCTATTTCAACAAAAAGAGAGCCTACCTAACCTTTAGCTTGGGCCCTCACATAATCCTCCTGGGAGAGCTAATTCCTATAAAGACAATAGTTGTATCCCTCTGAGGGGTCTCTGATGCTCACTAACCCAGCTTAGCTCAGAACTTCCACCTATCGTAAGGCCTAAACTTCATGCATCCTTATTTTATTACTGTTTTTTTTTGTATTATGACCAGTGCTTTAAAAATGAATTCCTAAAAATGAAATTAATCCAATCTGATATGCTGTGATGGGTTTATAAATATCAGCTGATTGATGCTCAGACTTACTGGTAATATCATTTGTTGGCAAGGGATGAAATTGTGGTATGATCATTGCTTTCATACAGCTGTGTTTTGCTAATACAATGCACAGCTGTAGTTTTTAACAACATATATTTCACTATACTAAAAAAATTTTCTGTAAATCTGGCCAGCTGAAATAGGGGTGCTTCTTATTTTCCATCAGATAGTAATTCTTTCACAAGCTTGCATTAGAGAATACATTTCAAGTAGGTATATTATCTTTGCAAAAAAATTCTACAACAAGAGGTGCAGAATTAGTTTTAAAAGCATCAATGGAGTGGCATGTGAAATAGACAATTCCTTTAAATTAAGACAAAAATATCAGAAATAGTATTTTTGAAGTGAAAGAAAAAAGTTCAGTATATGCAAGGCAGAGAACATTAAAAACAAGGATTTTGTTAGAGCAAATCATAATTACTTTACAATATAGAATAATGTACGTCATCAAAAAATCTTTGTCATTCGTCTAAAATAACTTTAAGAATAAATAAATTGGGAATAATCTTATCAAAGAGCACAAAGTAATTTGCTAAAGGGCTATAAAATTTTACAAAAAACAAAGGTCAATTAGAAAAAACTATGAAACTTTTACTAGACCCAAACATGTTTTTTTATAAATTTATGTTTATTTTAAATATATTCTAAATGATATTTGCAATTATTTATATTTTATAATGTGTCTTTATTTGCGTTAAACTATATTTTTATTTTTGAGATATAATAGGCTTTCTTTACAACTAAAAACAAATACTATATATCCTTGGAAATTTAAACTTCAATATACCGCAACATTCCACTATAAATTTGAAAATCTACGGTGCAAAACTGTGCGCAAATCTTAAACAACTGGAATACAATGAAGCCACAAGAAGTGCACAGCAATATAATAAGAAACACCTGTACCTACAGGCATACCTTCAGAGACCACTTTGTACTCTGAAGAAAAGGCTATTTATTTGAAATTTCAAGATGAACAATTTAAAAAAAAATTGAAGTAAAAAATATGTGCCTGCTTTTTTGAAGCACAAATTGGAAATAAAGATTAATTTACAAATCAATAATTTTTGAATGGATATGAATAATTCCATTCAAATCACATACACATAAATCTAAAACCATTGAACATCCATAACAAATTTTATAAAAATTAAATTGGCTGATACATTTGTTATTGCTTAATAGAAATCTAACTCTAATACACAATATACTTGACACATAAAGTTATCCCTAAATTCGGGAATAATTCATCAGCCATAACCAAATCATGGCAGAAATGAAAGAAAATTCAACAGAGCATACTTTCAAAAATACAAACAAATAAAGTTGCAGCAAAATTCACGAATTGTAAATAGCACACGCAAGATAAAGAACCGAGGGACAAGTGGCCACAAGGCAGTGGAGGGGGCTATGCCAAGACTGAAGCAGCAAGAGAGTAAGCACCCCTCAGGACCTAGCCATAACAGGGCAAGGTGCCAGACTCCTGAGAGCCGTGTCCCTCTTGCTCACGTCAGAGAGACCACACAAAAAACATTAGTCTTCAAAACACATCCCATGCATTTAGGCACCCTGCCAAATGGGTAAGTACCAACTTGAGAGCATGCTGTAGCTAACTAACTTGATTATATTAAGAGCTTAAAACGGGAGAAGCGTAAATAATATGTTTGCATACTTACATCGACTATGTGGGTTTTATCACCTCTGAAGACGTCTCAACATATTCGCATTGCGGAGCACTACTTTCCTCTTGCTCACAATGCCTACGGCCAACCAATCTGTTTACGTTTCTGAGTTGGTGCGATTTTCAATGATGTTGATTGTTATTAACCCGCCGAGAAAAGCCCTAGTTAATTCAGTACTCTCAAACGCTCACGATAAGGACGGATTTGTTTTTTGATAATCACATTCGTTATTTACTATTACATGATTGATTCCAAAAGTAGTTATTTCAAAATGATAAAAATATGAACAATCGATATTTGTGGTAGCAGTCATCACAAAATGAAAATTAAAATAGGGATTCATAAAAAAAACAAAAAAGCCTTCCTAAATGTTGTGAAAAACGACGCGCAATTTTAAATTTCTGCTGTAAAATAACAGTTGAGAAAATAAAGCGGGAATATCTCTACAGGGTTTATTATGAACGCTTCGATCTTTAGATGGTTTTCCACAAAATCTGTAAAAAATATGAATGTTATTTATCAAAATCCATCATGGTAAAACATGGTTTGAATGCATTTGTGAGATCTCTCAAAACATGCCAAATAAACACAGCATTTAAATTAAACAAAACATTAATGAAGCAATTTTCACAAGATGATATGATTAAATTACTCATTAAATATTTTCAATGGGTAGGCGCTCAGCATTTTGTTGAGCGATGGTTTTAGTTTCCATAAATCTGTTTACAGAAAAAGGAATTCTCACGTTCAGATCTTAGTTTTTGCTGCAAAGGCTTTAGGATTAATGGCATTCCAAATTCAATTTTTTGCGATTACAATAATTGGTTCAACTTTACTGATCTGCACTATGAATTTACATTTCTTCTCATTTTTTTCTTCATCATCCTCCAATCGAGCATCTCACGCATGGCAGTACGCGGGCCTCACTCACAGAGCGTTTTCTCTGAAGGTCGCTGAGCACGCTGGTCGGAGCCATGAAACTGGTCTGTTTCTTGTCTCCTCCTCCCATTAGACAACATTGCAGTCAGTAATGAAATGTGTAACCAAATAATTATCGTTGACAATTATAGAAATTTAAATATTTGTCCAACAAATGTTGCCCTACATATTCTGGAATTACTGAACCTGCAATAAGCTAAAACTCTCTCAATAAAACGTAAATTACTTGATTTCGATTACGCCATTTTCAGGGCCTCTATGATAGCCTATAAATGGTATTTCCCCACTAGAACGGTTTCACTAACATATCTCTAAAACTTTGGAAATGATTAACTACCTATTTTCCTCTAGAAGCTTATTACCCAAACTTCTGCTACCTGCCCTATTGTTCGGTTAGATCAACAATACACTATTGCACCACTAGATACGTACGAACTCAATCCTTCCTTATTCAGTCGCACAAAGTCTTGGGAGGAGTACGTGTGCTTGTCAGTACACTTACTCAACCACATCACTGCTGTGTGAAAGCATCGGTCTGATTAGGTGGGAGTGGTTGCCTTTTGTCATCAGGTGGGTTATCGGGGATATGAAGGCGAGTAATCACCAGAAATTACACAAGCCAAACAAATTGCTTCTGAACAATCGAGGCCCAGGGATTAATTAACTGAATCGTTGAAATGAGCTCTAACCCAAACAGATCATGTATGCACCAAAACCAACTTCTAACGTCTGCACACAGTGGCACTATCACTTTTTAGATGCATTTGCGTAGTTATTGTATTTTTAGATCGTTAGTCCTTTTGAGATCTTGCTTCGTACCTAATACCTTCCTATACCCGACTTTTACCTTACTTTCGTCAACTTTCCCAGCACAGATAACCTTTTCTCTTCTCACAGCCACCGTTACTAATTTTGTAACGTCCCCTGTGTTCAACAATTGGTTGGATTGCCAAGGTCGAGATATTATCTTATATTTTTAATTATTATTTTAGTTTGCTTAAGACTACCTAGCCACAACGACGGCTATCTCTTGAGAGCTATGGGAAGGTACTATTACGTTTGGACTGCAGAAAACGTGGAATCTCTTCATAAGATGTGACTCCAATTTAGGAAAAAAACTCAGAAGACATGATAAAAACGACATAAAAACTGAAAGAAAAAAGTGGGCGTGACAGGCAGAAGTATCTATAGATGAAGGAACCCAACTGCATCCCGCTGGGGCTCCAGTCCCTACAGCATGGTAAAAACAAACTTGACTTAAATCTATTGCCAATCTTATGCCTCCTGAAGGGGTTGATATTTAATTCCTCCTAACTGGTTTCGAATCCCTCAGTACGTGTTATTTCACCCCCGCTTTTTAGTTTTTATTTTGCATCCCCCGAATTCCGTCTTCAATTCTCACAAATTTCTGGGGCAGAGCCATTTTCTAGGGCAAACTCTCATTTTCACTCAAGTAATTTTAATGTCAAAACCATGAGTTTTATTTACCTGTTTTTGTCAGAGAAGAGCATGTTAAAATATGCATGTACTTAGAAAAAACGAGTCCTGCGACAACACGAATCTAAATATTTATTCAGTTGATGTTTCGTTGGAAACATTGGCACTGCTCACAATTAACCTTGATATTGGCTCTTTTACATATGCCTATTTAATATATAAATTTTGAACATAGGTCATAAAACTAAGCTGGAATGTGAATAAAATACTGACTGCAACCCATTAGGTGCATTTCATACTTTTTATAGCCTTGCATCATCGTGTTTATGCAAATATGCATCCCTTCGGGAGATGATTTCACCAATTGTGAAATGGTGATTTCCTCTTCGCCAAGTAACAACAGAGGTATGTTTTCATATACCTATTTTGCATGATTGCAATTAAACTAATCTGTTTCAAAATTACTACGCATGCTTATAGAATGAATAAACCATCTCTGAGTAAATAAAATTAATCCTTACATCAATCAGGTATACTCAGACACTGAGTAGACTCAATTATTGGACCGCGTTAGGCTTAGGTATTCTTTTCCTTCATAATTTGGGTGGTAAAAAATGTATTTAGTGCAGATGGTGCAAGTGTTTCATTCCCTTGAAATCATCCAGCACTAACGCACGATACGTGTCATAATTTCTCACTTTTAACCAGTAGGTGCTTGTTGAATCTCGGCTGAAGTATGTTAACAAATCTCCAAGCTCTCGCATCTTAACCTCAAAATTACCAGCTATCTTCTCAGTTATACAGCAAGAAATTTACTCTTTCAAGCACCCTTTTACTCGTATTTACTCGTTTTTTTATGTGGTCAGCACGTACTAATAGAAAGGAATACTTCTATCAATTAGTTTTGATAAGAAAAATGTAACAAAACATTAAAGTTCTAAACAAATTAATCCTAGAGATTTTCTCAAATTTAAGCGCTCACCACAGGTCGAAAGCATGCAGAAAACACGTCAGGTTTCGAATTTACGTACAATTTCTTTACAAAAATACCCAAATAAATGGATCACATATCACAAATTCCTCAATTCCAAAGATTTTAAAATGAGTTTGACAATCTTTTTATTCTTGGGGTTCATGTAGCCGTTTTTCTCTCTTTACTCGATAGCGTAGCATATTGAAAAAATCAAGTGACTTAATTATGCGTGTTGTGGCTCACCAAAAAGCAGTTCTTAAAGGGAGTAATGACAGGGCAGTTTAATATCATTTACTCTTGAAGACTTTGTGGTTTATGATAAAGTACAACAATACTCTACTTTCGTATGATAATGGCGAGAATGATAAAACTCTGGTATGGCGATGCGTCAACTAATGACCAGTTAAACGGGAACACATTAAGATGCATCCATCGTACAGCACAATGGAAATCACGGACACCATAAATAACCTATTTGTGTACGTGTATATTCTCCAATAAAATACATGCTTATTAGTTTCGAATTCGCTAGAACTGACAACAGGATGTAACAACGTCGTAATGATGTGAACGCAAGAAACACGAACACAGGAATTCAGCGCCACCAGCTAACACCAACACTTCGTACGACTATTAAAAGGGTAAAATGAAATTTTTTATTCTTAGTTTCAAACGCAAGGCAAAGTTTCAGAACAGTGCAAAAAATTAGAATGAAACCATGGTAAAAATGACAAGAAAATTGATGACGAATTAACTATCTACGGGCATTGGGACACAAGAGTGCAAGGAAATCTACAATTCATTCAAGTTTCAATCCGTCCCAGTAACAAATGACCATGAGAACTGCCGAGTCTTCGAAGAACACAAGAAATGGCAAGACAATCACAAACTTTGACAAGTGGCACTGGCAGACGCTGCCAGTTTGGACCTCTCTTTGATTTTTGGAGCGCAATCGCGAACGAAATTTCCGCATGTTCATAAAGGATTGAAAGCAGCTCGTTTGCACGGTCGACACGCGACCTCACCGAGTTTGCGCTCACACTGCACGGCCATAGCACGCGTTCGCTTAACGATCATGCGAAAGCGTTCTTCAAAATGACAAGCGATGTAGAAAATAATTTGAGGTGAAAAATGCTAACATGACATATTTACACACGCAAGTCAACTGGTACGTGAAAAGGAATACTTTCATAATATTCAGCAATTGAAGACTTTGCATAATCGCTCGCAGCTTTGCTCGCTTGAAACCTTGCTGTGCAGTTATCAGAACACCATTTTCATTCGAAAGAGGATGGATAATAATTCTCATTAATACAAAATCACACACATGAAAATTTCATCTGACAATGAATGCTGCTCAGTCAGTGTGAGAATTTCACAGCGCGGAGAGAAAATCACGACATGCTCTCAAATTATACTGGAGTGGCGAGGAAAAATACTTTAAAGGATTAGTTAAATGAACTACAATCACATTAGTCGACCCGTACTCCTGAGTTTAGAGCTACAGAATGTTGCTGAAAATGAACTTAGCGAGTTTAGAGAGAAATAGTCGAAGTGAAATTTGGTAAAGGTTTTGAAACATTCCAAGCAAAAGAAAGAATAGAATGGATCAGTACAAAATTACTAGATGGAGAGAGAAAGATCTTTAACTTCAACCATTGGCACAACGTGTTGACCGAAAATATTCTGAATAGACGTGCGATCTGTGCAACCATTTGTAAAACGACATTCATACCATTCGTAACTTTTGACATAGGTGACAATAGAAATAAGAGGAAAAATGACTTACAAAATGAATTACCTAGAACATTGGCTTTTTCTATGAAAGGTGGATAAAGTTCGAGATCATACAATCACGCGCTCATTTCTCGTGCATCAGGACCTCAGGGTTCGCGTCCACCTGTTGCTACCTGTTGTACAACACCGACATCAATATTCCGACAATTTACCGCGTTGCATCGTATAGCGCAAGTGCATTTTCATCGAGATACGCCCATAATGCCTTTTGTGTTATTTTGAAAGACCAGGAAGTGAAGCTACGACAGCTTCTGAAAACGCATTCATTTAAAGAAAGTATCAAGGGAGAAAGACAAGATTAGATTAGATTATTTAGTTAGTTTAAGCCTCCCTATCCGCTACAAAGGCGATCCAAAGAGAGCAAGAAGGAAGGCACCATTTAGTATGGAGTTTAGGGAACGTGGAATCTACGCAGAAAGGGCATAGAAACAGTAAGATGAGAAAGAAGTTTATGAAACAAGATCAAAGTTCAAGAAGAAAGTAGTAGGTGTTGAAAAAAACAGGACAGCAGTGAACCGAAAAAAGATGGTCCGTAACAAAACAAAAACCTATGTTATTTCAACAAAAAGGAAGCCTACCTAACCCTCAGCTCGGGCCCTCACATAGTCCCCCTGGGAGCGCTAGTTCCCATAGATACAATAGTTGTATCCCCCTGAGGGGAGGGAGAAAGACAAAAATTATATCATTGAGGAGAAAACATTTATCGTATGCGACCTCACTAGAAATGTTACGCAGAGAACGCCAAAAAAGATCAAAACAAATAGCAATGAAGGCCAGATTCCTAATGCTATTTATAATCTGTAATAAACTCCAAAAATTCAGCTCATAAAGCGCCATAGAACAAGCGAATCTAATTCTCAAATCGTTAACTCAGAAGAATTGAAACTTTTCAAGAGAACATGTCCGAGTTTCCAAAACAGGGCATAAATAAATTCATGCACCTCAAAATATTTCAAAAAACATGGCAGCAGCGAGCGCCACGTGACGCACGACAGAGTTACAGGGAGACCACACACACACACACACGCACTTTCTCTCAAGACGCTACGAGCTACACGGATGTCGGTGGAAGATGGTGAGCAGTCCGGTTGGCGCCCGTTTCTGGAACACTAACAATGAGGTTACGAAAGTTAACCAGGAGATATTTACTATTCACATTTATATACAGGTTTCTAAAGGAGAGATATGGCACGACAGTCCATAATTATTTACATTCACATGGTCTATAACCTCACAGATTCGCGACGGACTACAAGCAACTCAAGATCTGACAATTGAAGTATGGAATAATACAGAATTTTATCGGCTAACAATGGCAGTCGACCCTAAATATCAAGTGTGACATAGAGTTCTAATGTCTAATATGAATATTTTAAAATCTTTGCGTTTTATCAGTTCAAGTTTAAAATTCATCCAAATAAACAAAATAATGTCCTAGAAGTAAACTTTTTAATATTGCGAAGTACAGTAAATGTAAATACACCAAAATAACCAATCAAGTCAAAATTACGTGAGCTTTATAGCATCGACCTGTTCTTTTTGCAGACAAAAGTGCACTTAAAATGAACACAAACTCGGTACATGTCAGAACACTGATTTCTGATTCGAACGTAAAATAGTCAATCTGAGCACCTAATTGGCTCTCACGCAGCCAATTCGACATCGGGGCGCATCAAGCAGGTGCCGACATTTCTGTCATCACCAGACCACATGGAGTCTGAAAGCCCCCTTTTTGAAATACTCACGAACTGCTCGCGAGAATGGAGCTGTTGTACTCGTACCTCGCTGGTTTTCACATCGAAGGTCCTGATAAGAAGACTGCCTGCAGCAAACTGCCTACTGGATAAAATAACTACATTGCTTCACAATTAAAAATACTTTCCAAAGACAAATCACTGAAACGAATTAAAGAATTTTATCTAAGAATTAAGCTAAGGTAGATTGAAAATACTTGATTTCGTTGAAATATGTGATGACATTTTACTGCATCGTTCGCTGTTTTTTACTGAGATGAACGAGGCATTACCAACTTCAATCGGTTTTCACACACACTATGATTTCATTATTTATGCTATTAGATCATTCTGATAGACCAATATGATCGTTTATTATCTCATTTTTTTCCCTCTCTGAAATCTAAGTGTGGCCCCAATCATAAATTAAATATAGCATAGTTTCTATTCTTCTTAAAGTCACTTCAAAATACAACACAAATAATGCTACATAATACTTCCAGTCATAAACAGATGAAGGCTCGAAATATAAACGAAACTGAAAACAATAAAACTCAGTGTAAGTCATTTTCCTAAGTACTTAGATAGAAGGATAGCAATGCTTATCAAAGGAGAAGCCAGCTCTCACGTCGACAGCAAATTACTAGTTTAAATCCGGACATCAACACGTTTAATTTCTTCGTTCGTGAGGGTGATTCCCTCTTACATCACATAGACACAATAATACTGTCCCATTTTAAGGAAGATTGTTTCGGGAGAAATAGTACATAGAGTTTTACCCTCGTTACAATGTTGAGATGCCTCTGAGATTTGTGTTTATATTTTCATTCAGATTTTATTTTTTTGATTTAAAGTTTCGGCAAAATTAGTACCTTCGCTGGCCCTCATCGAAAGAAGGTGTTTCAAATTGATTTTCATGAAGGAGCCATTGCATGTGCACCAGATTAGATCAATTTAGAGAGTTTCATGGCGATATTGACGTGAGTGAAATAAGTAACCGCAGGAGTCTTTCCCGTTTATGAACTGGGAATTCACTTCAAAAGACGAGATAAAAAGATGTGTCGAGCAAAAATCAAATGCCAAAGCGTTGGAAGCTATTACCGCAGTAAACGTCACCACTACCGCTAGAAAACTTACAGACCAAATAAACGTGGCCCATTTAACCCGTTCTACGCCCTAAAAGCATTAGAAAGGTTTTAGATTGTCCCTCACAAGTTGGCCCCAAATGAAATCGGACATTACTTTTTCACCAACTTGATTATTTCAATCTTAGTGGTCTGAGTCACACGTCTCTGAATTAATCATCTCATAATGAAGAGCAGCCTTAAAGGAAGATTTTGCATATTATATACTGCAAACTATGGAAGGCATGAGTGTAGTTTGCAGGATTTTACTTCGTGATACATTTTTTATCTCAGAGGAGATATCCGTTTTCTCGAGTTGGAACTCTTCATGTGCGCGAGGTTGTATTGTCAACGATCGATTTTCGATCCCGTCCGTATTTGCTTCACTCTTACTTTCTATGATTTCGTTCGTGTTCATTTAAGCAATGAATTCTTGGACAAACATGGAACCGTCGTCAATTCAAAATTGCAGCGCCCGTTAAGTACATGCAATGAATTTGTTAAACTTCACGTGGATATTCCACCACAGCTAGAGAGACTGGAATTTTACATTTACCCATTTCTTGTTTTATCATAACACAGAGATGCTGCAAATATGTGCACTTTGATACAAAATGTATACACCATGTGCAATTACATGGATATTCACAAAATGAGAATTTAAGCGTTAATTGTTCTGTACCTGAAATAATGGCATGGCATGTTTTTTCAATATGATAGAGTAATAAAAATGAACAGCTAATGAAATGAAAACATTGACTTTTGTTACGCGTGAAAACGAGTACAGAGTAATCGTATTTTGTACTTATTAGCCCAAAATTGAAAACGTATTACAACAAGAAAGATAATTATCAAACAGGGTGTTTTAGAAGCCTTGCACCATACAATAATTTGCATTTCTTTTTTTGTGTTTCAAACTAGATCTGATATGGATGAAAAAGTTTTATAAAGAGAATTGATGAATATGTCAATGTAGCGGGGAAACAATTTCAGCATCTGTTATGATCATGATTGATGAAATTTATATACGTAGGTATTCTTATGAAAACTGAATGGTGCGCGATTCCTGGGACACATTGTAATAGCCAGCTTCAGACTCCATAGACGCATCAAAGCCGATTTCAAGAGAGTGACGAGGAGGGGCCATTGAGTGTGGACAGGAGAAAACGGAGAATCTGTGCACGAAATGTGTTCCCACACATGATATCCTGCGCATTGAAACAGTCAATTAAGAATGAAAGAGAAAAGTAGATTTAGCAATGAAGGCATGAAAATGAAAATAAGCAAAGTGGACAAGAAAGTAGAAGCGTAAATATTTACATTTGAGGTTGCCTGACAATATCCCCTTAGGGCACCAGTGCCAATAGCATACGATACACAAACCTAAGTAACTTGAACCTATTGCCGATCTAAGTGCCCGGAGGAACCATGACAAAGATTGGATAAATTATTTTAAGCCTTCCTAACGAAAACACAGGGATAACAAAGAAAGGCAGGCGGAATTAATTTGAACACTTTAATACTTAAATTTAATCTTTAAAAATCCCCTTAATATGGAGTTTAAGAAACAGGAAATTTATGCACGAGGTGTGTTCTCCCATAAGGTCCCTTACACATATCATGGAAATCGCAAATTAGGAAGTATATAAAACAAGAATAGGTTAGGTTAGATTAGATTATAGATTATAAGTTAGTTTAAGTCTCCCTAACCGCTACAAAAAAGAGCGTATCGAAGAGAGGAAGGAGGAAGGCACCATTTAGTATGGATATTAGGGAATGCGGAATCTATGCAGAAGGGGGCATAGAAACGGGAAGTTAGGAAAGAAGTTCATGAAACAAGATTAAAGTTGAAGAAGAAAGTAGTAGGTGTTGAAAAACAGGACAGCAGTGAACAGAAAAAGGCGGTCCTTACCATATTAAAAACACTTTATTTCAACAAAAAGAAGGCCTACCTAACTCTCAGCTCGGGACCTCACATATTTTCCCCCTGGGAGCGTTAATTCCCATAGGTACAATAGTTGTATCCCCCTGAGGGGTGAATAGGTTTGATTATCAGATAGTTCAAGCTTACCTAACCACAACAAATGTGTTCCAAACAGAGGGAGGAAGCAGGGACTATTTCGTATGGAGTTAAGAGAACGCGGATTCTATGCACAAGGTGTGCCCTTATACCCTGAGCATAAAAACATTAAGATTAAAAGATAGTTTATGAAACAAGATAAAACAATACATCAGTGAACCAAAAAAAAGTATGGTCCGTAACAAAATAAAAAAACCTATACTATCTCATTAAAAGAAAGGTCAACCTAACCTAGAGCACGGGGCCTCACACCTTCCCCCTGGAAGTGCTCATTCCCATAGATCCAATAGTTGTATCCCCTAAGGGAACCTCAGTAAAGAGCATCGCTAAAGATAGAAAAGCAAAGAGTGAGGTACAGATACACAGAATTGAGGGGAATAGAGTTCAGTAAATCAGTTACCTAATTTTCTCGTGATAGATGCACGTGATCTAGTGATTTTTTTCTCGGGATAGATCCACGAGGAAACAAGAGAAACGCACAAAGATGAGGCCTAAAAATAGAACTGAGCTCTTACAGTTTGCATCAACAAGTGTAACTACAACTCATCTCCATAGGGACTGTAGTAAAATGGAATACATTGTAGTTATTAAATTGAAGCGAGTATTGTTGCATCAGGTGCCTATAATTTTTAAGGGATAAGCACTCCACGCATTATTCAAGGCTTGTTTCAATTTGGGAATATACAGTGAATCTAATACGCGCAGCTCGTAAGAATTCGAAGTATGGTCTAAAATTTTAAATTGGTCGTTCGGAATCGTTCCTGATAATTTGTTCACACAGACCCATACAGTGCTGCCTTATATTGGAATGGGAAAGTGCTCCTAACAGGCTTCCTGTGCGATGACTTCTACCGGCATGCTTGTAAATAGTGTAAGGTGGGTAGATCCCACATACTGCGATGCGCAATGCGCACAACTGAATTCATTAATGAGGCGATCGCAAGTCCTTGGGTAGGTCATTTTTAAAGCGAAAGAAAGTAACTGATTATACACAAATTGAAACCCGCTCTGAATGACGTGCAGAGTGATCGCTCCGTAAAAATTATAAGCACCTAATGCAACACTAATCACTTCAATCTAATATGTACAATGTATTCCACTTTGCTATAGCTTCTAAGGAGATGTGTTGCAGGTAACACTCTTCTTTTTTCCAAGTGTATCTGGTTGTACATGGCGCAACTAGAGATACTTTTAAGCAACGCCATATTTTTATGTCATGGAGTCGAAGACGAGACGATCTCACTACACCTCCCCGAGAGCTCGCAAATTTTAACGTTTAATCTGACGGTACTCCTGCGGGACAGTTCCCTCTAGTGTAATCCTCCATGAAATTAAATATTAATTAGATAAGATCAGATTTCATGAATTTGGAAAAATGACAGAAGGAGTAGTGGTAGAAAGGGGTTCTCGGTAAAAATTTCAGGTTGTCTCACATGAAATGTTTTTTGAATAGTTTTCTTCAACAATATAAGCCAGATTATTTGTGTGCAAATGGTTAATCTTCAGTATTTTTTATTCCAGATAAAAATTTTATTTGAAATTACTACTCCCCATTTTATGAATGTTGACAACCAAAGATGCTGACTGGTCACAGTTTAGTGGTCTCTAAAGAGAATTATTTATGTTTCACTTTTGCGACAAGGTAATACTGTAACAGAAGCATCTTTCTTTCAAAACATTGATCGCATGCTTGAAGAATTGAAAAAGAACATCCAAAATTGGTCATTACGGATGGAACAATTTTGCTTCATGACAATGTACGACCCCACACCTCTAGAGCGACGGCCAACAAGCTTCGAAGTCTGAATTATGAAATTTTACCACATCCTCCTCCTATTCGCCTGATATCTTTCCCACTGATTATCCTTATTCAAGTATTTCGAACTTTTTATGAGCGATAAACATTCTTAGAAAAATATTTGAAACATTTAAACGAGTTATTCCTGAAAATGTTGGCAAGGTCTTTGAAGATAATAGATATGCTTTAGAAAACGTTAGGCGAAGGTTATGGAGAAAGAAAAATCATTTTGATTAAAATAAATACCTCGCTATGGTAAGTTTTTTCATTTCCGGATGCGACATTTCATGTGAGACAACCTGGTAATTGTTACATAAAGTTGCACAAGCGAAGTCGTACATTAGCAACTGGAGCATCTTTACCTAAGAGACGAAAGAATAAGAAACACTGGTCGGCTGTTACCGCAGTAAGCGTCATCATGGATGTGAGAAACGACTTGGTAAAATATTTCCTCCAAGCTAAGGGCATTGGACTTAGGTTTGTACAGTCAGCCATATTTCGGAAGTGTTGTACGAGGCAAAATTCCATGTAACAGCATGCAAAATTAAACCTCTAAAATTCAGTACAAAACCCATGGCCGAAGATTATGGTCCTACATGAGTTCGAAAGATACATGACTTTTTTGTTTCATATCGGATATAAGTAGTTTGTCATTGTGACATTATTCGGAGACAATAGAGATCATCCTCCCCAGCTTTATGAAAAAATTAAGTGAAGTCCAAGCTTCCGTCATTAACGCGTCTCGCACAAACTTTGGATCAATGGTTATTTTTTTAGAAGTGTGAGACCAATTACTGAAGATTAGAATTAAGCTTCAATTCACTAGACTGGAAGTTCTACAAAAAAAGATGAATACATGAATTTACAACAAGGAACATTCCCACCTCCCGACTCAAACATAAGCTATAGTTCACACAGAGGCTAAATTCTCACGATTGTAGTACACTAGAATTTTATGAACACAATTAGAAGCCGATACACCACGCGAGTTCAGGGCCCTACAGTTCGAAATCTATTTGCTCACTGCACTCAATATTGAGATGTGAAGCGTCTACTACGATGTGCAAACTCTGGGCAGCGCCTGGTCGTTTCAATGCAGCTGTTCGACGAGTCAACTGGCACAGGGGCCGATTCCTATTTTTTTTGCAGGATGAACACATCTCCTATAGTAACGGGCGCCCAGATTGAAATAGGAGAAATTAAAAGTATATATATTTATAATGATATGCAAACAAATTATTCGTAAATTGAAGACAAATGAAAAAAACAATAATGCATTAGAGAACCCGAGTAAAGATTGCTTTTGGATTCACAAGACAAACGCAAGTTAGTCTCGGTTAAAATGAAGCCGAAGGCTTATACTTGTCAAAGTAGGATCATGAGTGTGAGATCAGTCGGATCAGTTTTTCACTCGTGAGTCGGTCAAAATGCCGTTTAACGTTTGAAGTCACGTAAGAAAGTTTTTATTTATCGGATTTAATCCTTATAATTTCTGCTAGGTATTTTATTGCACCTATTTTTTATTACATGAAACAAAGCGGATGAAGCAGTAAAGATTCAGCGGTGAACCTTTGAAGTATTAAATAAAGTGGCCAGTCCACCAACGTGTTCAGAGCCATTTGCGATGGTTGTAACGAAGCCATTTCCAACGTAACGTTTTAATAGGTTACCTACTGCACAGCAGGTGGTACATGTTTTATAACAGGAAATGAGGAAGGGCATGAACGGCAATGAGAAATACTTTACACGCAAAAAAAATCAAAGAGTATGAGTAAAGAATAAGATCATTTATTAGTACTGAGATGTACTTAAGAAGGACTGAAAAGTTGAATTGAAGCTGAAAGAATATTTCTCAGTCCAAACTAATGTCAACTAACAATGAAGAAATCTCGACTTCAAGGTAGAGAGAACTGGCCCAACTAAACAATTTGAAGATAATTAGCTGATGAGAGGCACAAAATGACTAGAAAGCTGACTTGAGCAATAATATAACGTATTGGTTTTGCACAATCAATGAAACGCTGCCGCAAATAACATTGAGGTTCATATTTTGCAATAGTTAAACGCTTTTTCATCTACGTTTGCACTAAGTTTTTTAGAGGAGTGACTTAGCACCACTGCTAACTTCTATAAGCCGGAAATTCGTACAGAAGTCAATTTATGAAGTTTACCGAGTCAAATTTAGCTCAAATATTTAAGTTCAACCCTAGATCGCAGTATTTCTATCTGTCTACTGCAAAACCGATGCAGCATCCGATAACGCCAAGTCAACTTTCCAAGCTCGAGCATAAATTTTGAAGGTGAACTTTAACCTGTAACAAATTTCTGAAGCAATCTTTCACTGCTGAATCAATCATTTTCGAAAGGAAAACATGAAGTAGCTAATGTCACCCAACCCGTGGTAATGCAACTGAAACAACAAATTATTCGTCACACGCCATCCATCTCTCGGTGCGCAATAAAAGAAGAGTTCGTAGCAAAATGTCGACTGAACAAGCAATGGTGCTCTTGAGAATAATACTCGTTTCAGCAATATTTGAATAGCGACTTAAAATTGTGGCGCCAACGTTCGTGTATGCCGAGATCTGAAAAAAATTATTTGCTTCATTTTACCACCAGTTTGTATTGAAAATATTTCTTAAAAGCCATATTTCGACGGTGTACCAAGTGTCTCTTACGAACCACTATAAATACAGGTTGAACATATTATAACACATGACGACATTCCAGTTTAATAAAAACGTGGGAGCAAAAAAAGAGCGATCGGTAAATGATCTAGAAATTCTTCCACTAGTTGTTTTTGTTATGGCCTGAGGTAGCAATCTTCCCCTCTAACTCCATAATCAAATAATAAAAAATGAACGCAATGCGAGATTCGGTGCTAACCAGGGTTGAAAACATGCTTAAGTTTCTAAGAAAAAGGTAGAAGCCAAAATTTTGAGAAGAACAATTCGAACAACATTTAATGAGACACCACGGGATCCAACTTTTAACAGAAGCCTTGAAGGAATGAATAGGCGCAAAATAAATACGGAATTTTCAAACATCATAGCATTTAGCATATGAAATTCAACACCGCAAAGACAAACCAAAATGTGGTCAGAGTTCATCACTTGAGACAAAAACTGACCTCACCATTGCCGCGCCATCTTTCTACGTTCGAGCGCTCACAGTGTAACGCCTCCAGCGGCGCTCGAACGTCTCGTACACAAAATGTTTATTATCACCCACACGAATTGGCATAGAAAATGATCGTTTCACTTGTCTTCCGCATACTACAGTAAATCAGTTTGTACCTGAGATAAAATGCCGATTAAGCCCAAATATTAGAAAAATTAGTGCCAATATCCAGTATAATTATTGGTAGGAGGAAAAAAGAGATTCGAGAATACAATCTCAGGTCATGTCTGCTATTTTTACCAAATTAATATCTTACACTTTAAATCAAAAGTACAGCCTAATAAAAAAATAAAGATCACTCACACTGTAACTATGAAAAAGAAACATTCATAGGAACAAAATATTTATTTTAGATCTAAAACACAGTGCACACATTATGGTCGGCGCCAAACTTAGGTAGTGAGAGCATTTGTGTAAAAAAGTGATGCGCTTATTCCGTCGTGAGGACCTGGGATGAGCGCAGGAATGAACAAAAGAAATCACTGGCCTGACCAGCCTGAGGGCAATCAACAACCTACAATCTAATAATATAAAACATGAATAACTCTGAGAGCCGTAATGATGTGACGAAACCAAACATTCATTGAGAAGTGCAGCGTTTAACGTTAGGCTCGTTATTCGAGTGGTATAGAAATAGCCTTAGAAAAATACGCTCGTCATGAAAGTTCACTATTCTGACTAGTTGCTGGAGAGGAGGCCTTCTGACGAAATTTCCGTCTCCTCCAGCTCCTGAGTATCTAAGGAACATGACGCACTCATACTCGAGACTCTTTAGCAGAGTCTCGTTCATTATTAAATATCTATGTGTGTTAAACTCTAACTTTCCTTAGATAAGTCAACATCAATGGTAGATATCTGAATAAATGTTCAGGAAATGCTAATAAACATCAATGGGTTGCACACATAGGATCCGAGAGTCCATTTGAAATGACGCATCACCATTCTTAGGCCATCGCCTTTTGGTCATGTCGCTCCAGGCTGCGACCACGACTGAACTCGCACGCTCAGATTCCCCTCCAAGAAATGGCAACACGTCATCCCCAAATGACGTTACGCACACACAGATGAACCAGTGGATTACACTCGCTCGGCGATCACTCATTTGGCATGAGGTGAACATCACTTGAGTAGTCGCTGAGTCAGAGGAAAAATGCATCGACTCTCCTTGGAAAGCAAATTGTACTCTGAAAAGAGAACGAACTCTTAACTTTTTCAAGCTAGCGGAGCTTATAGTGCAGCTAAATAAATTTCACCTTGGCAAGTACATAAGCACTGGTTGAGGTGTATGAGCGGCCGGGTGCTGTGTGTGAGAACGAGGACTCTAATACTGACGCAATAAGTCTCAAGGGTGAACACCAGGGAACTACTCTCTAATAATTCTTTGCAACAGAACCAATACTGCATATAATGAACCTAAGCAGATTTTCGCTTTGACTATCACCTAACAGTCATAATGATAATCATAATTAGAATAATGATAACTATAATGAAAAGACAAAGAGAGAGGGAGAGAGATCGAATACGTCACTGTCCACAGAGCAGAAGGAATTTGACCTCAAGAAGATGAGCTGCTTCTCGGATAAGTAACCCGACACTAGAGCCAATTGCGCATTTCAAAAAGCATAAAACATTAGGAAGTTTTCTCATGAATGCTGGATCACTCAACCTCAAAGCTAGCTATCGTCGAGCAGCCGAAGTCCTTCCTCTGTGACTGGACGCACTCAGGGGCAGTGCATTTTATGAAGTATCTGGTGTTGCTCGCTCGTGTTGGGTCGTCACCGCTTTGTCGAATACCACTGCACACATACGGCACTTCACCACGCAATTAGAAACGAAGTATACACATTAAGCGGAATCACCCTTCAACAATCGAAGCAAAACACTGCCAACACTGCCAATTAATGAAATTATCCTTAATAAATGCATTACAACCGACAGGTAGGCCTTGAACTGGCTATCTGACCAGAACACAGATTAGTTTCGATAGACTCGGTTAAGATCAGCTGACTGACTAGGCAATGGAAACAAAAAGTGGCATTAATGTAACACAAAAAATAATAAACTAAATAAATCTCTCTCGGAAATAAACTACGAAATTATTGTACAGTAAAAAAAGGATCAACATCTAGTCTAGCGATAAAATTTTTGGAGATGTCAAGCGTTGGTGATCCCACCAAAAAAGCAGTCCAACATTCGATTGTTCATCATGCCGAAGGTCTTTCTCTCAACAGTGACTCAAAACACGGGCCGTAACGACGTGCTTAACTGCGCTGTAGAGCAAGAACACACTGGTACATGTCGGCGCAGCGGAAGTCCTTGTGAATGGTAACCGTACGACAGGCGACCATGTATTCCCAAAAATGTGATGTCACCAGCGCACTTGAGCGCGTCGTCGGGACGCCCTAAATTGACAAGCGTCGTATCTCAGCGCGAAGTTCTTTAACGCAACGATATGAGCTAACACATTTGAAAAGCTTGTATTAATGTAGCCGAAACCCGAGAACACATTTTTAGGTGAGCTAAGTTGCACTATCTTTTCTAGAACTGCTTTCCTTTCTTCCACCGCTACTGCCATTACTGGTCAACTGAGCAAGTTCTTTATAATTGGAAGAGTTGATGAAGCGTGGGTACGAGTCCCGGTGCATGAGGGTGTAGATCTGCGACTGCGCCTCGTCGAACGTGCGAGGCGTGGGCGTCCTCATGTTTCTGTGCACGATGTCGCGCACGCGCGAATCCAACGAGACCTGCAAAACAGAGAAACGTTAGATGGAGCAAGAATTAAGAAAGCGTTGCGTAATACATCATCTGCGTTATGAACTTGAGTAGTGCAATGAATCAAGCTAGGAAGCTCCCAGACACAATTAAAATATTAACACTGAGCAAATCTGGTCCAATTCCGCGAGAGTAGCGGTCCATCAGCCGTGTTATATTTCGTGGCAGAACAAAGAGCCTCGATAACCTACAAAATACAAAATAGACTTCTGATGAAGTATTCTTTGCGTGTCGAAATAATTCGATGGCTCATTTTTATAAAATCTAGTTAACATGATAAGAAAACTATATTATTTTCTTTTCCAAAATTGTAATCAATTCATACGCTGGGGATTTTCGGACAATAAAATTCAAATAAAAACCTACAGTTTCAATCGACTGTTTTCAGAAAATTGGAAAAATCCGAAGAAATTTACCTTTTCTCTTGTTACCACTTAAGCCTCTCCACATGGTTATACTCAACGTTTCTTTGTTTTCCCAGTGTACCAAAAGTTGTACCTGGACACATCAAAAGCGACCAACGCTACTGGTAGCTAGTGATCAACGCGAACATCATTCGACACAGAACATCACTTTGTAATTGATCCAATGTCCAATCCTCATGCTTCCTACGGAAGTCAAAGATTGAGTGACCAGGGACTTGAGGAATGTAGGGTCGGTGAATCGCGGCGGCTGCTTTTTCTATTTGCATAGGCCTTCTTTGTTGCCTACAAGTCAGCGCGACGATACTTATTGCTGACATTCCATGCTGCGCCAGGAGGAGGACGTTGAATTTTCCTAAATAGAAAGTTCAATGCATAGAAAGTTGATTATTGTTAGCCGAGGTATAATTTCAAAGTTGGCGAGGATGTACAAAACGGGGTTCTGAGGAGCAGTGAGGAGGAAATATTTTTAACCAGCAGCGCAGCTCACTAAAGCACAGAACGTTGGACAACACAGAAATTCGCCGGGCTTTATTACACTAAGTCAGTACTGGGTTCCCCAATTTTCCAACAATGAGAAGAGAAGAATTTGTACGTCAATTCTCACACATAGATTGTTTTACATCCACATTACTTGTATTGTAATGTGTCCAAAAAAAGCGTTTATTTTTATATACATTACAATAAGTTAGTAGTGCAAGTTATGATACATGCGTCACACGCCCGGAAAACGTGAAATAAGCAAAATGTTCCACAGTGAATTTAGTGCCAAAAATACACTTTATTAATATGACATAGCATTTCTAAATATGAGCACGTGATTTCGCGTACTGAACGCAATTAAACCTGTTCTATTATTGATTGGAGTATGATTCAAGTAACGAAAAACTAGACCACATTTTACAGATTTTACGACTTGACTCAGCACAAATATCCCATTTTACGGTCGTATAAAGAACATTGACAATTCAGCCGCCATACAAGAAATAGGATATTATCTCCATAAAATATTTTCCATGAAATTGTGAAAATTCAGTGTAGTGTAATTTATTATAGCTTGCAGAGTTGTGAATAAACAGATTAGATTATTAGTTAGTTTAAGCCTCCCTATCCTCAACAAATGAGATCCAAAGAGAGGAAGGAAGAAGGCACCATTTAGTATGGAGTTAAGGGAACGCGGAATCTATGCAGAAAGGGCATAGAAACAGTAAGATGAGAAAGAAGTTCATGAAACAAGATCAAAGTTGAAGAAGAAAGTGGTAGGTGTTGAAAAAACAGGACAGCAGTGAACCGAGAAAAAGTTGGTCCGTAACAAAACAAAAACCTATGCTATTTTTTTCAAAAATAAAGCCTACCTAACCTTTAGCTCGGGCCCTCACATTTTCCCCCTGGGAGAGCTAATTACCATAGATGCAATAGTTGTATACCCCTCTGAGGGGGTGTGAATAAACATTTCGGACGTTAGAAAATAGCCACGTCCATTTTCCGTTTTCAAATATATTCCTCGGAAAATCATCAAAATTTTTAGAAAACACACTGAACAGTCCGTTTAAGAGGATTTAATACGAAAGGCACGAGTTTAAGTACAACCGAACTCAATCAAAAAACTAAAAAAATCTGAGTTCAAATTGCTATTACGAAAATGCGGAAAAAATGGAATGAAAATTATTAAGTAGAACTAACTTAAATGCCAAAAAAGGTTCAGTTCAAAACGAAGAAAGTTTATTTAGTTATAAAAATACGAGGACAGCCAACTGCACAGCCACTCGCATACCTCAAGAGGCCAAATTGAGATCTGTAGCAACGGATACGCAGGAGCAGTTCGCAAATACAGAGAGGTCAAAGTGGTAATGTTTCCAGGGTAAATGGCAGTTAGGTTATAGATTTGACTATTAGTTTAAGCCTCCCTATCCGCAACAAATGCGATCCAAAGAGAGGAAGAAAGGAGGCACCATTTAATATGGAGTTAAGGAAACGAGAAATTTATGCAGAAAGGGCATAGAAACAGTGCGTTGAGAAAAAGTTCATGAAACAAGACCATAGTTGAAGTAGAAAGTAGTAGGTGCTGAAAAACAGGACAGCAGTGAACCGGAAAAAAGATGGTCATAAACGTAACAAAAATATTTTATTTCAACAAAAAGAAGGCCTACCTAACTCTCAGCTCAGACCCTCACATTTTCCCCCTGGGAGCATAAATGACAGTTTAAAATTTTCTCATCAAGTTCACAAAGAGAGTGGAGAATTTTTATGCAACCGACAATACATCGATTATTTTTTTTGTCATTCATCATATTTCAATATTTTCAAAATTGTTCAAGAAATTTAGCAGACGACCTCAAATTTTTTTTATCATCGTAGCACTCGATCTGACGAAACTGAAGGCGTTGTAGATGACCTCTTCTTGAAAATAACACAAATCAACCAGTTTTAAGAATAAGTTTCTGAACTGAGTGGAGAGCACAAGTGTTCGCGATGCGAGTCCACCAGATCCTTTCTCAACTTACAGCTTTCGCAATGGGATGATAAGTCTGAACAGCGTTTTTACAAGGATCATTCCGCAAAAAATGATTTTTGCTGAATGAAATGTCATGTTTATCACGACACTGTTGGATGACACGTTTATTATTGAAAGATTGTTTTCGGGGAACGAAGAAACGCAAGCCTTCCCATTATTTTCAATAGTTGTAGAGACAATCGCTCCCTCTGGACGCATGCTCTAAATGAAACATGCAAGTGCTTGACTGGCATACCGGTGTGCCACTTACTTTACCATTATTACCGCTTTATTTTATATTGTTCATTCAGGAGGTCGGTCATAAGTGAAAGTCTCAAGCAGGACGTAATTTCGTCTCACTTACTCCGCAGGATATTGAACCCTTCAACCAAAGATTGAAGTTTCATCAACACCATTGTTATGGGACTCAAGATGATATTCAAAAATGCTTAGCTCACCGACCTCTCCATTTTTGATCGGCCAATTTATTTGATTCGTTTGATATTTACCTTTCATTTGGTAACAAACTGAAAATTTACAACGAGACGGAGTGATTCTCATATTTTGAAAAAAATTTCATAAGAAAGTTCATTAAAAAATCATAGCTATGAGTGGTGTAGACGTTTCATCGTTTATGTAATATCATAAATTCATTCAAGATAAAAAGAAGAACCAACGTAATAATGTACATTTTTATTTATTTCTATTTTATGGCATACGT
>JACJUY010000122.1:22306-68628 GCA_014220935.1 Platorchestia sp. MABIK | reverse complement strand
ATTATTACGTTGGTTCTTCTTTTTATCTTGCGTGTGAGATTCCCTAAGAATCGACCTATTGGAAATATCATAAATTCATTTTGGCGTCGTCTAAATTTTAAGCATGGATTTTTTATGTGAACAGAAAATAGTTGAAACATTTGTTTTAGATTGTATTCAAATTAAATTAGATGATTTTGAAAGATTAGATTAGATGAGATTAGTCGTTAGTTTTAGCCTCCCTACCAGTAGCAACAAATGCGATCCAAAGAGAGGAAGGAGGAAGGCACCATTTAGTATGGAGTGTAGGAAACGCGGAATCTACGCAGAAAGGGAATAGAAACAGTAAGTTGGGAAAGAAGATAATGAAACAAGATCGAAGTTGAAGAAGGAAGTAGTAGGTGCTGAAAAACAGGACAGCAGTGAACCGAGAAAAGGGTGGTCCGTAACAAAACAAAATCCTATTCTACTGCAACAAAAAGAAAGCCTACCTAACCTCTAGCTCGGGCCCTCACACAGTCCCCCTGGGAGCGCCAATTCCCATAGATGCAATAGTTGTATCCCCCCGAGGGGAGATGATTTTGAAAATGAACCAATACATTGTCCATACACCGCACGAGTAAACTAAAACTGCATTTCTCAAGCCGACACGAATTTCATTGACAGCCATTTTGACCTAAAAAACGGGAGGTCTTCATGGTTGGCTTTATTCCAATGCAAAAAACCGGCTTTGTAACTATTTACGCTCGTATGGCACGAGTCCCACGTGATCATTTTCTCATGAATTTCAGTGTCACATCGCTAGCCGAAGCGCAGCAGCGCTGAATCAACAAACGCACAGTGCTCGGCACCGACGGACACACAACGCGGGGACTATAATTGGATTCCAAAACTCATCTTCCTTCTCAGGCAACTCCATGAACACTGAACGGCTATGAGAACTGGTGCCAACTAGTCGTAGGCGCTCCCTGGGGTGACATTCTCTGAAGCGACAGTCCCTGTGGTGACGTTCCGCGGAGTACAATTCCATGAAGTGACTGCCTGAGGGGACATCCTCTGCACTGATATTTTCTATAAATACATTTACTTCAATGAAATTCCTCGCAGTAACAACTCCTGCATTGCTGTTTCTTCTATATTATTCTCTGTGGTGACATTCTTGTCACTGCCTTCTAATAAATTGTCCCCATTCATTCAAAACAATTTTGGTGTTCCCAAGGATGGACTCTTGGTCCGCTGCTGTTTTCTATTTTCATTAATGATTTCCCTACAATGCCTTCTAACACACGGATTTCAATGCATGCAGATGATGTTCAAATTGCAATAACAAGGTCTGTATCGCAAATACAACAGACGCGAATTAAAGGCGAAACTATACTTATTCGCGTGAAATCATGGTTCGACCAAAATGGTCCCAAAATAAATGGTAGTAAAACGCAATGCATTATTTACGGATCCAAAGGTGCAATCAAAAAATTTCAAATCTTACTCTTGCAGTAGGAACTGATGAAATTAAGACATCAGAAAAAGTTAAAAATCTAGGTATCTGGTTCGATAGAAACATGTCCTTCAAATCTCACGTTGGGAATACTTACAACAAAATTTATGGAGCTTTGACATTTTTCATCGCATAAAGAGTATGCTAGATGAAAAACCCAGATTATTGGCCATTCAATCCCTGGTGTTATCGCGCATTGACTACTGCAGCTTAGTATGGGGAAACTTACCTCAATACCTTCAAAGGGATTTACAGAAGTGCATGAATTTAGCAGCCAAGGTGGTGTGTAACGGTAATTTCAAACAAAGTGATCACGTAACCCCTCTCCTTAATAAACTCGGCAGGACTCCTATTCAAAAAAAGCTCCTCATGCAGAGTGCCCAATACGAATTCTCCTCGTTATATTTTCCACAGAGCAATGCTGAGATGGTGCGTTTCCATCCACCCACTGCAGCCAACCTAAAGCCGAACAGAAACAATAATGTTTTAGCCGACTATCGTTCATCTCACATAGGGCAGAAGGCTCTGTCAATATCAGGCGCCTTACTGTGGAACAAACTTCCCCTGAGTATCAAAATCCCTCAAAGACTGAGAGAATTTAAGACTATAAAATAGCTCTTCATCTTGCGTCTCAACAATAATTCTTAGTGTCAGAACATACGGAATAAGTTTAACGAATCTCATTTGCTCAATATCTCCATTGCTGAATAATCTCCCTTGCTTATTGTTTTATAATTCAACACATTACACAACAGTTTTGAAGTATGCGTAGGTATTATGATTTGATCGCCTATACGTTTGGATTTGCAAACATGCTTACTTGAATATATGTGTACGTATATGGGTGTATGTGCGCATCTGGGTGTGCATATACGCGCATATACCTGTGTGCACTGGACTAGCATCTAACATACGAACTATAAATACTGTGTATGTGCATGTTTGTGCGTATATGTACGCACATATATATATATTTGTACACTAAACTGGTAACTAAAATTTGAACCAGAAATACGGTTTTTTTTCTGCTCACTCTCAGCTTGCAACATTACCTAACACGTCATCTCTCTGTACTATTGTAAAGCACTCACAAAAAAGTATAAATTTGTTGCGTGGTCACCCATATATGTTTTACTAAGATGCTCATCAACTAATGACCGTTATGTTGAAAATTTTTAATTCGAACAACAAAACTTGTAATTTTCATATCTTTCATGCTTGTATGTTAGTATCCGTGTGCATGTGTGTGTCTATGTGTGCGTACGCACATATATGTGTGCACTGGACTAGCAACTAGCATATGAACTATAAATACCGCCCTTTTTTTCACTCGCAACTTGTAACACTACCTTGACTCGTCACTTTCACTTTATTATTTTAAAACATTCGCAAAAAATCAAATTGGTTGCGTGATCACCCATATAGATGTTCGAATAAGATATAGATTAGATTATTAGTTAGTTTAGGCCTCCCTATCCGCAACAAATGAGATCCAAAGAGAGGAAGAAGGAAGGCACCACTTAGTATGGAGTTAAGGGAACGCGGAATCTATGCAGAAAGGGCATAGAAACAGTAAATCGAGAAAGAAGTTCATGAAAGAAGATCAAAGTTGAAGAAGAAAGTTGCAGGTGCTTAAAAACAGGACAAAAGTGAACCGAAAAAAGATGGTCCTTAACATAACAAAAACATTTCATTTCAACAAAAAGAAGGCCTACCTAACTCTGAGCTCAGGCCCTCACATTTTCCCCCTGACAGTCTTTATATTTCCTGCACTGATCGTGGTACAGTTTTGAAGATTAAACTTGTTTATATCAGCTTAACCGACCGATTGCTTACTTTTCTGATTCAATATAACGACGAATTTAGAAACAACGGGCTAGAATTAACACGATCTGCCCAAAAACTTGAAAAGAAAGTATTAATTCCCATACGATAGTCTCTTTCCTGATCGCACAAAAGCAGAAACTCCTGTTAAAGAACGCCTCGGATTTTGCATCAGCAGTGAATTGCGACACAACCTGAAGACAATAGATCGCCTTCTTTTCTTCTTTCCCAGGGAGATTAATGAGACCGAAGTTGTTTTGGCGGTAAAAAAGGACCCCTTTAAGACGGAGGGAGTTCGAGTGCGTCACTGGAAGCCCCCGCAGGCACCCCGAGGGGCTTTGGAGGCCGTCCAGAGGAATGCGTTCCTTCAGTAACGTGAGGGGCAATACAGGATCCTGAGTTGGGCTGCGTCTGGGCTTGACACGTGTCAGCAATTCCATAATACTGTACGCAACGCGTGTTAGGCGAATTGGCTGTTGGTACGATAAGCAAATTTACATTCAGTACCTATACCTCTGGTAAACGTTACCTAATAGCCATCGAGTTGGCAATAAGGAAAACGTACATACAAGCGGAAAAAAAACTCACCAAGTAAATCAAGAAAGAGCAATGGATAACCCTAGTAACAATTGATAATAAATGCAACGACGTTGTTTATTTTATGACACAATCATTAGGCCATTCATGTAGAGTTTCGAGTAAGAGTTCATTTCTTGAAATCCAACACTGTGAAACGAGAACTGCGATCGAAGGCAAAGATTTACATTACATCACAGGGCAAAGACATCAGGAGGATGAACCAGCACCGCCTTGTGCAAAAGCCAAGTTTTTTTATTGCACGATTTCGAACAAAGAATCAGTTTTCAATAGGCATCGAAACCAAGTTTTAAATAAGTGAAACTTTGAAACACCATATCGAAAACTGTGAAAGAGGACGGTGGAACAATGGTCCGTCACTACATAACACTTAAGCTACTACCCTGTAGTAACCTAAGCACAAAAATCCTCAAGCCAATATTTTTACGTTTCCTCTTTAGAGTTTCGAAACCGGGTATCAATGTAGCAAGAACTCTAGAATGCGTGCGCAAACGTACTTTTGGATGCTCACATTTTATACAGTGACTGAATAAATTCAATAAACGAGTCATCAGATCAGCACCGTAAAAATGTTTTCAGTTTAGGACTTTGCACGTACAAACACTATTTTTTGTTATAAGAAACATGATAAGTGTTTTAAAGCCATATATACGTACATATATGTACACATAAGAAAAGCTCGGTGCAAGTGGAGCATTCAGCCGGGATTCCGGAAACTATTGAAGATTAAGCACCCAACCGAGACACTCTCCCAACCCACGTACCACAGCGTCGCTGAAAAACTGCCTTCATGACCTGTTTTCAGAGGCCTTGTGCTCGAAGCGTTCCACGTTTCCACGAAGGTTCGATGTTTCCACTGCCAGAAAGCATGAATAATCTTAGGTGTAACAAACTCACTCCCTCGTTCGATGGCCTTTCCTGAGCTCAAAGTAAGCACAACGCAAAAACAGCTCGTTTGAAATACGAGAAGTGACATTAACAGGATGACAAGAAGTTCTTATGGGAAAGTAAACGCACATGTAAGAACTTTCTCGCTCAATTCTCTATTTTTTCTTCAATACTTGTTACTGGAAGTATCAGGACTTACCATACTAAGTCTTGGCTGTTTCTATGAGGTAACAAGACTGAACTTGTATTGCAGAGAAAGGTATAAATTTGTGATCTTTTTCGCGAGGTAATCAGTTCATTGTGGTCTTCCATGCAGTTTGCGGTGAAAGACTTGGATTTTTAATAATTTTTTTTACATGGGGCCATCAATCGAACGAAAAATGCTTGTGCATCTTTGCATTCCCGTCCATTGCAAACACACTTTTTGAATAGGTTTGCTACTAGAAATGAAAAGTGGATCATATACAGCAATATTGAACGTTAACATCAATAGCAAGGGCATCAATAGTAAGGCTGACAGGCAAAACCACAATCATCAAAAACAGGATTCCATCCAAAAAAGGTTTTGCAAATGTTTGGTGATATGAGAGGAATCATATCTTATGAGCTTCTTCAAAACAAGCAAAAGTCCAGCAGAACTGTACTGTCAACGGTTGATAAGACTAAATACCGCTTTAAAAAAGAAGCTCCCAGCTTTAGTCAATCAAAAGGGCGTCATCCTTCAACACGACAATGC
Organism: Platorchestia sp. MABIK; assembly: GCA_014220935.1. Classification (NCBI taxonomy): domain Eukaryota; kingdom Metazoa; phylum Arthropoda; class Malacostraca; order Amphipoda; family Talitridae; genus Platorchestia; species Platorchestia sp. MABIK. Next base: position 63,106 of record JACJUY010000122.1, on the reverse strand, counting down.
GCGTCCGCATACAGCCCGAATGACTTTGGACACAATTGAAACGCTGAAATGGGAAACATCGATGCATCCGCCCTATTCTAAAGATATTGCTCTTCCAGAATTTACTCTCTTTAGGAGTCTAGATAATCATTCAAGGGAAAAAACTTCGAAAGACAAAAACAACGTCGAAAATGAATGGCAAATCTTTTTTGATTCAAAAACCAAAAATTTCTACGAACAAAGCATTAAAAAATCGGTTAGTAGGAAGTCAGAAGTTGTTACTAACGATGGAAAATGTATTGTTGAAAAAATGAATGTTACTGGTTTTGTTTTTAATCTCCTTCCAATACAGGTAAAAACGGACAGAACTTATTGTATGATCTGATAGAAAGCGTCCAGAAATGAACATAAAATACTATTACACTAGTACGCTATCCTGAATTACTTTGAGTAACACTTGATAAGCACAGCTTATTAAAAAAATTGAGAGAGAACTAGATAAACATTAGAAAGATAAATTTGTTTCAAATTCTACTGACAAGCGCTACCTTTCGAATAAGGCACGAACAATACCTAAAAAAATGATTCGAAACGAGTGTCATATTTTTCAAAGAGGGAAGGGAGAATGAAAAAAAGAAGACTTCTAGAAAAACCAAGAGAAGAGAAACTCGTACTAAAAGGTAGTTGAAATGTTTACAGAGAGAGATATGCTAGCCACACAAAATGCGTTAGAAACTGCGGAACTTTTACTTCTGGGAAGCGCGATGCAAGGGAGTCCAGAAGAGACGGACACACACCCCGACTATCTGGAAGCGAGACAGCGCCGAAACAAAGGCGAGCTGGCGCAGAGCCAGGCGGCCCGCGGATCACATTGCCGCGCACACACATTCCACACACAAACATTTGAGGGAAGGAAATCAGGGGTTGATTTCATACGACTCAATGGATTTTCCGGTTAACACATTCACTGCGTTTCCGCGGTTATTAACTGTTGGTTTGGTTAGATCGTAAGTTGCAGAATTAGGAAATCGAATGTACTGCTCGAGTACATTTTATCCTTCCTAAGAAATTTGAAAATGCAGTTGCGCGAGAACATTTAACCTCGTATGATAATAGTCATTTTTCTACAAGGTTGCGGAACAGGTGAAATGTCATTCATTTATACCTGTACGGGAAAAAGCAATTTACCGAATGGTACACATATGGCCCAATACGCAGGGAACGTGTTAAGCGTAGCATAACACTTCAAACATCTAATTTATCTTGGTTGCCTTAACGTAAGAACAAACTAAATATTAAGGTGATATACTGTTCGTGCATTTTATAACTGTTATTCGAATGAAAACGAAATTTGATCATAATTCGTCAGCAAAACAGGTGTTACTTCAACAAACTATTAATTACAATACTCATCTTGGAGGTTAGACGCCAGCTTTATTGTTTTCCCTTATAAGTTAATTTCAGACTCTCAAGTCACAGCAAAGATCATCTCAACTATTAAGTATGGAGTATAGAAAACGAGAAATTTTACACAAGGTGTATTCCCACATTATTAAGAAACTCTGCGCAAATAAACAGCAAGTTAAGAAGGAAGAGGAAAAAAAGTAAAATCAAAGATGGTAAAGAAAGAATGAGAACTGAAAGAAGTAAAGAAGGCACGAAAGAAAGAAGTTCCAAAAACTTATCTTTAACTGACGTACCGTACTTAACAGTACCTGGGGCGAGCAATCGGCCTAAAATCTGAAAAGAATTATTAGCACTGAATCGTATCTGGATCATCGATAGGCCTCAGAACAGTGAAGCTGATCAATGGTTTGTTTCACCCCCACACACACCCTTTCATGCGGACGTTCCCTCACGCACGTCAGAAATGAGCAACCGTTGTCTTCTAAATCAAACGCCACGACATTGGTGCAAGAATAATTTTAACCCATCTAGTCGTGAAATTTTGATATCGGAAGAAAAAATTATAGAAATAGAATTGTCAGCTCCCTGTTATGCACGGCGATCGGCAATTTGTCCAACAAAGTCTAACGTAAGGTTATGACCGTAGAAATAAACAATTTATATTTAATAACCGTGTGGTCGAAAATGCGTCGTCAATAAGTTACAAGAACTTGAAACTTTCTCATGGCCACCAAGGTCTCCTAATATAACGCGCCTAGATTTATACTTCTGGTAACATTTGAAGAGTTTGGTGTATGAAACACAGATTCATTCCGAAAAAGGTTTCTTTGTGAGAATACAATAGTTGAAGCCTTCAACGGATTTGTGACACTCCTGGTGTTTTCGACCGCGTCCGGCAATCATTGCACCGACGTTTGAACGCCTGCATCTCAAGGAAGTTTATAGTCATGCTGAACATCTTTTGTCGATCACCTAACCAACTTTGAAAATCTGTTTCTTGTGGTCATAATAAATAAGGCTGTTATTCTGTTTTTTTTTTGTGCTTTCGATAAAATGCTATTCCAACTTCTACATTTAATTTCCTGTCACTCTCAAAGTACGAATTTTTCTCCAATAAGTTTCAACTTTCAAGTCATTCTAGCCCTTTAACGATGCGTTTTTGACAGCACGGTATCAAATCAAAAGTGTGTTTCAACGGTCCCAACCTATTGTTATACTTAGTTCAACAAGTTCAAGTCATCCTGTGTATTTGAAACTACCCAAACATGGGTTATTTTTTGAATTTTGCTGAAACCTTGCTCATTTTCAATAACAAAACTTGATGCTCTCCAGCAAGATATAAGAAAAAATATTATGTTTTCCAAGAGCCAGGCCAAATATGATCTCAAATTCCATTTCAGATTCAAATTTTAACATTGCTCAATCAGTTAACGAGAGAAATACAAACTCATTACTTGCAGGCTAGCTGAGAAATACATTAAAATTCGTGTCATCAATCATGTGGAACAAAATTGGTGGGAATTATTAGCAAATTGCAGCTAAATGGTTTTGTGTTAATACAAACATGGCAACTAATAAACCCAATTTTTGTCACAGACCGACTTCACCCACGAAGTACCGTCAGCGCGAAAAGGTGTAAATAAACTAATTATTGAATATGCCATACTTACTGAGGTCGGCTGACCAAAGTGTGACCAGCACGATGGCATTAAGGTATGCTAGGGTAAACATATTAGAAACCGATGCTCATGAAAATACCGAATGCCTCGTGGAGAAAAAATGCCAAATCATTCAAAATTATTTCATTAGGAGAAAAGAGCTATGTGTGAGGAATACGAAGACACAATACCCTCGAGTTCAAACTCTAATTTTCCCCACCGGTAACCGAAATACAGGAGTAAGACCAACAAGAATATTACAATTAAAAAGAAAAATGTATTTTTTCGTTAAAATGAGGAAAATCATTCTCAGAAGAAGACATAAATAGAAAAGTCTTGTCAGCAAGAATGTTTGACCCTTGGAATCAGTCGATCAGATTAGAAGTTAGTTCAAGCCTCCCTAACCACAATAATGGTCTTCCCAAGAGTGGAAGTAGGCAGCCTTTTTTGTGGAATTGAGGGAACGAGGAATTTCATTTTAGATTATTAATTTGTCTTTACTTCCTTCACTACATCAAAGTTCATCCCAAGAGATGGAAGAGGAAGACATCATTCAGTATGGAATTAGGGGAATGAGGAATCTGCGTACAACGTGTGCCACAAAAGTTAAACTGAAAAAAGTTGAAGGAAAAGGCTGAAATAAACGGACAGCAATGAAATAGATAAAATTGTCCATAATGAATTAAAAAACCTACTCTTTTTTAATGAAAACAAGGCCCATCTAACCTTCAGCTCGAGACCTCGCATCTTGCCCCGAGATGTTTGTTCTCATAAACGTAATAGCTGAACCCTCATGGGGGACATGATAAAATAAACATTTAAATAATCTAGTTTATAATTGACGAACCGACTTGAAAATTTGACAGGCATAATTTAACTGCAGACAGCCTGAAATTCGGTATGATTAACAAATTAGATTATAAGTCAGTTTTAGCCTCCATTATCACAAAAAAGGTGTTCAAAGAGAGGAATGATGAAGGCACAATTTAGGATGGAGTTAAGGGAACGCTGTCTCTGCACAAGGTGTATTTACACAAGATCCCCTACGCGTAAAAACAGTTCTGCAAGTCGTGAAAGAAGGTTACGAAACAAGACAAAAGTTGAAGGAGAAAGTAAGAGGAGCTGAAAAACAGGACAGCATTGAACCGATAAAAGATGATCCGTGACCAAACAAAATGAACTATTCTAATTTAACAAAAAAGAGAGCCTACCTAACCTTCACCTCGGGATATCATATTTTCTCCCTGGGAGCGCTATTTCCCATAAATATAATGATTGGATCGTCTTGAGAGATCAAGATTAACATACGAGAACATACCCTGTTGCGAGTGTTTATTTATTATAAAGATTTGATTAGAAGTTAGTTTAAGCCTCTCTAAGCGCTAAAAAAAAGCGTTCCGAAAAGAAAAAGGAGGAAAGTCCCTTTAGTACGGAGATAAGGGAACGCGGAATCTTTGCATAAAGGGCAAAGAAACAGTAAGTTGAGAAAAAAATTATGAAACAAGATAAAAGTTTAAGATGAAAGTAGTAGGTGTTGAAACCTAGGACAGCAGTGAACCGATAAAAGGTGGTCCATTAACATTACAAAAAACATTTCCATAAAAGGAAGGCCTACCTAACTCGCAGTTCGGGTCCTCACACATTTTCCCCTGAGAGTGCCAATTCCCACAGATATAATAGTTGTGTCCCCCTGAGGAGTAATTTATTATAAACGTGTCATGGTAATATCCCCACAAATTTCCATTCATACATTTTGTAATAGAGTCTTCTAAGGGTTTCCTTGATCAATGTGCCTTACGCTATTATTTTTTGGTACAACGGGAGGTGTCTAGATTGGTACTTTGAATGTGGCTCATGAGAGCGCTCCAATTTTTAGCGAGCTGTGGTTACTTCAAATTCCTGCAACTATGCACATTTACTATCGCAATGAGAATTTTGTTTTGAAGATCGTGGTTCGGCAAGACGAGATGCATTTGGTGCTCCTTAAAAAGCTCGTTCAAATCTTTTGCTGCTATGTTTAATTAATTTAATACAGTCCCTTTAAATACGCCTCTGACGTTATTTCATAATTTTCAATTTCTCTTTCACACTAAATTCTCCGAAATAACCCGGTATTTAATAAGTGTTAATTCCTAACTGAAAAAATCAGGAAAAAGTAAGTTCCTACATGAAGGACAGAGCGCGTTGAAGTCAACTTTCTATTTTTGAAAGTAAAATTCCACGCACTCAAAATATAACACAGATACGCGGTGAATTGCATTTATTTCTGATGAAACGCTACGAGTACATAGAGAAGTTTGGCGTTTTAGGGTTAAAAGCGTAAAACTCGAAAGATTTCGCATTGCTGAACCTAATACCAGCTTCCATGGTTTAAATCAACCCTCAAAATTTAACTTTTATGGAAATGATTTAAGAGTTATAATAATAAATTTTTTTCTAGGAACTATTTTAGGTTTGAGTGCCTTTTTTTTGGATAGCCGCATTATTATTTTAACACAAGAAAGTTTCAGCCTCCCTTTACCATGACAAAGATGTTCCAAGAAAGGAAGGATGAAGGCACCATTTAGTATGGAGTTGAGGGAACGTGGAATCTATGTGCAAGGTGCATAGAAACAGTAAGTTAAGAAAGAAGTTCATGGAACAAGAAAAAATTGAAGAAGAAAGTAGTAGGCGCTGAAAAACAGAACAGTGAACCGAAAAAAGATGGTCCGTAACAAAACAAAACCCTATTCTATTTTAACAAAAAGAAAGCCTACCTAACCTTTAGCTCGGGCCCTCACATAGTCCCCCTGGGAGGGTTTGAAAGCCGCAACTAATCGTTACATCGGCTAATGTAATGAATACCACCTACCATGTAGCGAAATAAACTCAAATGTTAAGTGAATTTACACATCCTTAATTGCATGTTTCTGACATACTCTGGGTGTGACCAGAGTATGGGTATTGCAGAGTATTGCATGTACCTGACGTACAGTAACATCAAATTAAGCTTTGTTCGTTCTTCAACGCTTTGACTGCGACGTGAGCTGTGTGTGTGGTCGCTGAGGGAGTTTTCATTATGTTGCTGACCAACCAGTAGTCATAAACTCAATTCTTAAAAATACTAAATTAATTCTAAATGAAAACATGATCGAGCTAAATGTTTGTTATTTTCAACATTGCTCACTACAATTGACTTTAAATTTGAATTGAATATTAAACTTCAGTTTTACCTGCCGCAGTCAAAGAATTAATCACCCACGTATTTTCCAGTCTTTCTCCTCGTCCCAGCCCTTTTCTTCTTGCTGTTGCCTTGGCTCAACTTTCCGGTCTGCAACTTGTGGGATGAAGTTATCAACGCAAGAGCGATGTGGGCGTCAACAGTGGCCTAGTCTTCTTTACAGCATTGTGATGCTACTGTTTTTAGATAAAAAAATAAAGGAAAAATTCCATTTAATCTTATCGAGACGAAGTGGAACACGTAAAAACTAAGTTAAATCGATGAGAAGAAAACGGTGGGGCGGTCACTTGGCGAGGAAGGATTTCCTAAGAGGCGTGCATTAAAAGTGACAACGATTGATGAAAAGGTGCACGATTGTTAGAAACCAAAGCCCTCCAGCTCACGCATGGCACATCATGAAGTGAAATTTTCCGAAAAGTAAAACTACACGGTGCCAATAGCTACCTGATTCACAAAATATCTCCCCAGTACTTTTAACGCTTTCTCAAAATCCCCTTAAGCGTAACATGAAAGAACCTCCAGGCTGTAAAAAAGCGAATGCAACGAGGCAGCTGTTGGTTATCACACAAAATAAAAAAATCAAGGAGCAGGAATGGCGCTAAATCTGATACCGTCGCACAAAAAATTACAACAAAGATCGTAGAAAAATAAAAACATTTCTTAATATTTTTCATAGCAAGTTTTTGTCTGTACTCGTCTAGTGACATCCCAACACACATGACTAGCGAGTTTTCGACGATGAACAAGAAGTAATTATTCTATTCTTCTTTTGATTCGATAACTTGAGTTTGAACGAAATCAAATATCCACGAAACATTAAGTTGAGTTCCTACACGAACGCTTTATAGAGAGAAAATATGTGCTCCCAAGTTGAAGGCAATGAGAGCATTAGAACGTAAGGCAATCAAAAGTAGAGAAATGAATAAATGCAATAAATTATTCGATAATATCACCGACAACGCTGTCTTTTTCTAAATAAAAAATGGCAGCGATACAATTTTGGCAGACAAAATTCAACGCAGCAGAGTGGGTCAAGCGAATCGTTACACCGACACGTGACGTCGGAAATCATGCTGAAGACAGAAAAGATCTGATCATTTAATGTCAAAAAGTTGTGGGCTGTTATGATGCGTACTATCACCGTTATTCCTTTATGTAAATGGCGGGGGGCGCGAGAATGCAATACTGAGAGCGGCGCTGCTGGAGCGTCAACAAAGGAGCGAGACTGGGGCACAAAAGAACCTCTGTCGAGGTAACAGATGTCAAAAGAAACCGCGAAATGAGGCCCTGCAAGTGCCAGCGGCTCAAAAGACTTCTGAATGCGAGGATCATAACCTACGGGAGATAAGTAACGGAAACTGACACCTCATGATAGGAAGGAAGGAAAACTAACGTAGCTAAGAATATTATGATAAAAATAAACGTTTCGGATTATAAAAATCCATCTTTAGTGCTCTGAAAAACAGTGAATCAAAATGCCAAAATTTTTAAACCTTAATTCTGCTGAATAAACTGAAAATAAAACATTGACATTAAAAAGACAGTAATGAAACGAAGTACTAAGGAAATTTTCAATAAACAATGCAAGGTTTCACTGCCGTGTCATATTCATTTATTGACCGTCTGTTCTTTAAAATGTACGAATTCAAAATGCGAAATAAAATGAATTTTCGGTTATTTTCGGTTTATTCACAAAATTAGGGTTTAAATTTTCTGACATTTTGATTTACTGCGTTTCGGAGCACTGAAGAAGGACTTTCTTAGATCTGAAAAGTTAGTTTTAATCATGATAATCTTAGCTACGTTGGTTTTCCTTTTTATCCTAGAAGTAAGATTCCCGTAAATCGGCCTATTTCATCCACTTGATAGAGAGTTACGACTCTTCTGTCACCTTCATGTAAATCTTTTTCATTAAAGATCCGCTTCTCTAAATATCGGATGAGCCGTAATAAGATACCGTTAAATAAGAATTCCGTCGATCTTTCGAAGCAGATTAGAATTGCCAAAGCTCTTCGCTTAAAATAGTAAAAGAATTGATGCCATGTCATGACTCATGATTGAGCTTTGTTTTTTCCCTGTAGGCATTGGAAGTTCTCGTAAATTCAGTTTTCAAGATGAGAGACTATACTAAGGTATACTGTTATCAATTTTTAGTACAAACGAGTACATTTGCGTTTTACTGCCTGATCTAATTTTATTTCATTTATTGCTTGTTACATAGATTTTTATAATAAAATCTTTTACTCGATCATAGGGTAAACGTTTATCATTTTCCCACGTTCGTACAAAATTCAACAGGTCACTTCATTTTAAAGCTGCTACTCCTTCCCCTCGCCGAATTGCCGATGGTTTTTTTCCAATGATCAACGCCTCTTTGCTTCCTCAAAATCCTTGAGAGCATCAAGGGATTCACAAGTAAGGCCCAGAGTTGCAACCGAGGGCAAGTTAGCAGACCGCAGCTCTCCATGAATGGAGCAGAGAGCGCGCCCACGCAGCTTGCTTTGCTTGTTGCACCACGCCGCACCCACGCACTGCAGCGCAAGTCTTCCTCGACATGCGCCGCAAGCCTCCCTCCACGACGATTACGCCAACTCCCTGCACTGAAAAGCTCACTTGTTGAAGTGATAAAAACACTATGTAAAGAGTGAATTCTGGAAGAGATCACACGGCAGCTTTCTATGGACGGTAGCTGCCACATAGTTCACGTCACACCCTGCTGAGCAAACCAGTTTTTCAAGAGGTCATTGCTTAGTGACACAATAGCAGATTACACTTACTTTCGCATAAGTTCAACTTAAAATTAAATAAACTTTGAGAGCGGAGGTCACTTTGCCTTGCATGCGCTACCGACATCTCGCCATCTTATTCACAAAGGATTCTGATGAAAAATCGGAAGATATTTCGCCGATGTCTTCATGCATCAAGGATTTTAGATAAGATTATGAGTTAGCTAAAGCCTCCCTAACCACAGTGATGTTTCTAAGAGTGAATGGAGAAAAGCACAATTTAGAATAGAATTAAGGGAACTGCGAAACTGTGCACAACATGCGTCCCCACACTCTACGAATAAAAACAGCAAGATTGAAAGAAGTTTATGAAACTAGATAAAATTTCAAGGAAGATAAATAGGTTGTCTGTAAGCTTCCATCAAGTCCGTCAAGGGTTTGAACAGTACTGAAGATGTTCAGCTGGTCAGGGACGGAGGATGTAATGACGGTGGCCTTACAATTCATTTTAGTGACTTTCAAGTGCGGAGACGCGGCAGCGGCGCATCGAACTCTGACCTCTGCGTACATCGACCCTATAAAAATTAGGCAGCTTAATTACGCGGCGGCGATCTGGTTTTCTATCTTTAAACTATTCTTTTAACTTTGGTTTGAACGAGCGAGTTTGCTTCATGTTTTTTTTTGTTATTTTGGCCGCTTAGAGATCTTATTTAACTGGCTCAGTCGAGCCCACATTAACTGGCTCAGTCGAGCCCACATTAACTGGCTCAGTCGAGCCCACATTAACTGGCTCAGTCGAGCCCACATTAACTGGCTCAGTCGAGCCCACATTAACTGGCTCAGTCGAGCCCACATTAACTGGCCCAGTCGAGCCCACATTGACTGGCTCAGTCGAGCCCACATTAACTGGCTCAGTCGAGCCCACATTAACTGGCTCAGTCGAGCCCACATTAACTGGCTCAATCGAGCCCACATTAACTGGCCCAGTCGAGTCTCCCACATTAGCTGGCTCAGTGGAACCCCTCAACTAATTCGAGGGTAAGCCATATAACTGCGAAGGAGGCCGTTTGGCAATCTTTGGGGCTTACCTCATTGTAGGAGGAACTTCCTTCATTCATCATTTTCATCATAGCTGAAGTTCTAAATTGTATTCTTCCGCATTCTTCTTTTTCCTTTTTACCCCTGATAACCTATCCTCTCTAAAAGAAGATCTCATGGCTTCACTCAGGAATAAATTCCTTATGTGAGAGTTGTCCAGCGAGATAGAGAAAAACTAAGAAGATATAAATTCATAAGTTTTTAATAAATAAATCAATTGGTATACCTTGATAATAAACGCTTATTTACTTATTGATGGGTACTTTTTCATGCAGAATAACACAAATGCCGATGGGTGGAGTAAGGGCCTCTCAATCGGTGATCCATTGAAGTCTTCTTGTTGGCGAGCTTTTTTTTGCGCTCTTTCGGATACCTAATTTATTTATTTATTCGGACGTTCCTTGCCTTCAGGAGGTATAATGGATTATCGGTTAAAGATTTGTACGTTCAATCGGGACCCACCTGTTGACCAAATGACTTTGACAGTGTTCAGAGCTTTTGATACCTAAATAAAAACTTTCTTGTGTTAATAAGTCTCCATTTATTCCACGTATTATACTCCCATTTTTCTAATTCTTTTGTAATGTCGAACACGGTCATCAGCGGGTACTATTTAACATTTTTTGAGGGAGACCTCATGAAGTTACAGGATGACTTTCCCTTTGATTTCCAACTAAGAGAACCTTATTTCGTTGCAGCCTCGGTTATCTTGCTAACCTTCATCGAAATATTTGTTCTAGAGATTAGTCTATACTTTCCGGAGAAAATAAATAACTTTAAATTTAGGGTGCGTGATTTTCCACAACGTACTGAAAGAGACAGCAGATATCGAAAAAATCTACAACAAAACAAAGAAAAATTTTCTCTTTCAACGCAAAAAATATCTACTAAACCTTAAAGCTCAGGAACTCGCATCTTCTCAATGTGAGCAGTAATTACCAGATACAGTGGTTGCACAGCCGTGTGGGGCATACATTAAAGAAAAATTCAAATTAATAAGCATTAAAAATAGCAAAACATTTTTCACGGCGCTAGACGTGCCTCCATCTTATGCATATTCTCAAAATTTACAATTTACGATAAACTGTTGAGGGATGAAGCGCGTTTAGAAAGTTGGGCAGCGCAGCACAGAGGCAAGTACGTGCAGTAGAAAACCATATGTCTGCCTCATGCAATTTCTTAGGAAGTTTACAAGTGTAAAATATTACATAATTATTAAACCATAATTACAGGGACTTTCTACGAGGTTGTTTTTGCATTTTTTATTAACGTAAGCAGGATATATGTTACCGATTGATGCGAGTGGAAAGCAAGAAAGATCAGTGAAGTTCATAACGGCAGAATATCTGCATTTTTTTGGCACGCAAGGCAAAATACTTATCCAGTGTACGTACAGGTAGCGATAAAATTATTACTGGTTAACCCACTAATGAAAAATATTTTTAGCATTCCTTAGTATGGAAAGTTCAAAGGTATTCAACTCAATACACGTTATTAACTAAATGAAAAAATATTACAGTTTACAGAACCATACGGTCCAAGCAAAACTTCATTGAAAAAATGAATAGATAAATATCCGTAGGCGTAGAACAAAGTAAAAACGACATTAATGGTCACTAGTGTTCATTTTAATTCAGATAACCACCATTGAACGTTTTGTTCTTTTTCAATAAAATCTCAACATGAAACCGCTGGATATTATTGCATTCTTCAATAACCACACGTGAAATTGTTGAAAGTGCCCCGCAACAGGCAATGTATTCCAGCTTTAAATTTCCCCCCATAGATTTTCAAGAGTATTCAAATCAAGACACATCTAAGTTCATAGAAAAATGACAGTTTTCTTGAAGTGACAGTTGCATTAACGTTTTGAGAAGTGCAGCGCTGATCGCAAAATTTCAAGATTTCGCGCTGATAACTTGGTTTGAAATCAAGATCATTGTGTCATTATCAAAATTTATGACTCTTTCATAGTAACTAATTAACTAGTTTCACATTACAGGATAAACAACAAATTATAAGTTACTTTCAGCATCTCTCACCACAATAAAAATGCTTCAGAGAGAGGAAGGATGTAGACACTATTTCGCATGGAGGTAAGGGAACTTGGAATTTATGAATAAAGTACGTTCCCAAACATGATGCCATACGAATAGAAGCAGTAATTTTAAAATGATGGTTATAAAATGAGATAAAAGTTAAGGAAAAAGTCAGAGGTGGTGAAAAACAGGACAGCACTGAACCGAAAAAAAGATGGTCCTTATCAGAACAGTAGACTTGTTATATTTCAACAAAAATTAAGCCTACCTAACTCAGCTCGGGGGCTCACATTTTCTCCTTGAGAGAGCTAATTCTATTAGACACAATAGTTTTATCTCCCGGTGGCATACAACTATTGCATAATACTTCCAGATGTAAGAAAGCCACTGTAAAACTTCGATTTAAATAACGTCTAAATAACATCAAGTTGTTATAGTATATATGACGGTATTTTTGACAATGTCTTCCAACATTGTCTTGTGTGGTTCAACATATCGCGACATAATTTACTCGCAGTTCTTGATAGCAATTTCGAAAGTTTTCTCAGTTCTATGAAAGCAAAGTCGTCGTCATCCTAGCTCTTTAAACTTCTTGATGAGATATTGCAGGGTAGATGTATAGATAGCAGGGTATTTTAAATTAGTTCCGTAACAATTGCCGGACTTGATTGATTCTTTTGTCTCAACTCAGCGGTGAGATCTTTTGTCTTAACCCTCGAGTTGTCAAAGAGAGAATGACAACGGCGTGACTGTACCAAGTTGTTTGATGAAATAAATGCGCCACAGTAATTTTCTAAGATATTGTGACTGATGTTTTATAAAGCTCAGCACACAAAATAGAAATATGAATATGAACATATATAAAAATATCGCCGGTATCGCCAATATTTCATGGTCCTCTATATTCTGTAACAGAGATGCAGGGCAGAAAATCAACAAGAGGTCTCTCCAAGACTCCTAAGTTTACAAGGGGGAAGCCGTTTACGAGAGTAGTTCTATAAAATAAGCACTTTAGTCGCTTCACTTTCAAGGTATTACTTCTGCTATCCGACAGTAGAGCTTCGTTTCTTCGATTCAAAGATCAGTAGGGCGCATGGAAACTCGGCCAGGCAACTTAGTTACGGGCTAATTAGTGCTTCGTCGTATCCAGGCTTTCCATCTCTTCGTTACCGAGAGCTGGACTCATGCAAGTTTGAGTGTTCATGACTATAAACGATTTTACTTTGTGAAGAATTGGGCGGCGTAGTAAGGATTTACCTATGCATTGCGTGTGGGACGTTTTGGCCTTAAGCATTGAACTGAAGTCAAATCGCCCGTGATATTTCTAGAGAATTTGAAAACTTGATGTCTTCTATAACTCGCACAACATGCGTGTCCGGAAGGAGTGGTCCAAATTGTGCTGCAGATACATTTCACTGCCTCTGGCAAGAAAACTCATGATGTGCCAAGCGTCTTGCCAACCCGTTTACGACTTCGTCTTCCTTGAAGATCAAGTTTCTCTATACAATTCTCTTGAATATTAAGGACCCTTGAAGTCACACTTGAAGAAGTGTCCCCCCAATAGTTTTTTTGCAACACAAAAAATAATTGAAGAGAATCAATTGATAAAATACTTTATCACGCATGAAAGTACACAGAACACAAGATAATAGTTGATGAAAGTAATAGCATTACGAAATTGTCATAACTTCAAAAAGAAACGAGAAAAGTTTAACTTGCAAAAGTATTAAACGTACGAAGCAAATCTAATACACAACACAAATTTTAGCAAACTTCAGAAAAAAATAATTGCGCTATACAAACTAATTTAGTTCTCTAATTTATAAAGGAAAAAAAGGCCTCCCATTTCATACAAATTAAAGAACTCGCCTCAGGATCTTTTGGCACTGATCCTTCAGGCGATCCATTTGCAGAAATGAAATTAGCTGGTATGAAGTTTACTTCCTCAGCCATTACAAGCTAAGAAAGTTCATTCATAGAAAGAACCATAATGAAATTACGGTTATTTGGTATTTAAAAGGATCTTTCAGCTGTTTTCATTAGATTAACGCTTAGTTTAAGCTGCTCTAACCCCAACAAAAGAGTGTGAGAGGTCGTGAATAAAATACAGCAGCGAACCAAAAAAGATTGTCTGTAGCAAACAAAAACTTTTTCTTTCTCATCAAAAGAAAAGCCTTTCTAACCTTCAGCGCGGGACCTCACATCTTCTCTCAAGAGTTCTAATTCTCATACAATTAGTGGTTTTATCTCCTTGAAGAAGCAAAATAGTGTAAATGAAAGTAATTATTCAAGCAGAATAATAATCAAGCACATTATCATTCACCGTTAATAAATAAGTTTCAACAATTTCATTACGAATGCCTGAACAAAAACTTAACATGAAGAACTTGGTCTTCCTTTTACGTTAGTTATTTTCAATGACGAATGAAATTTTGGTGATCGTCATTACAATGACGATGGAACCTCAATCATGAGTAGTTCCTCGAAACATTCCGAAAAGCAAGGGCTTACATAGTTATAAAATCGCAACATAATACCGGAGACTTCAGAAAGGAATTGTCCAATTTGTGAGGAGACGCTTAAGGCATTAGCAGTGCGTGTTTGGGCAGGTCAGAAGTGGCGTCGGCGCGCCACACCGCCTTCGGGAGCATCAACTTTAAAGTTGAGCAGCCGCGTCACGGTCCAGTATTCGGCAGTCCCTCCGTAGCCCTCTTCTACAGCTGCTCTTCCGCGTCCCTCCTACGCAGCTCGCGTGAAGTGCTCTCTCTGCCCTTCTGTAATTATCGCTCATGTCCAGAGCATGTGCCAACGACTGTTTCCAGTTGGTCTTTTGAACAAATAGTTACAACGTTACTGATCTACGCCGATGTCTACGTTCTTACTGGTAGATTAGATTATATGGTAATTAGTTTAAGCTGTCCTAACCATAACACAAGTATGGGGAAAAGAAAGGAGCAAGGCACCATTAATTATGGAGTTAAGAAAGCAAGAAATGCACGCATGAGTTGCGTTCCCATACAAGAACCTCTGAACATTGAAAAAGCAAGTTAAGAAGGAAGTTTTAAAATCATGATAAAAATTGATGAAGAAAATAATAGGTTCTAAAAAACAGGACTGCAGTGAACCGAAAAAGGATAGTTCAAAACAAAGCCGAAACACATTTTATTTCAACAAAAGTACGACCAAACTTTCAGAATGGGACCTCAAATTTTCAGATTAATTTGCATGGAGACAATAGTTGTACTCCTCTCAGGAGCTTTTGAGACTAAAATGACTAATTACTAAATCCTTCAACCGAACCAAACCTGAAGTTTTAAACCAAATTGTCATTAAAATTTTTGTTCAAATGTATATATTTACGTAGAAATTTCAATGAAACAATGGCTGGTCACACATTTTCCATCTTTTGTATATTTTTATAATGAAAAATATTATACGAAAAAGTTTTCGCTGAAACACCGAAAATATTACACGGAGGGTCCCAAAAGGTGATGGTGGTGTCCACCCCTTACTTTTCTCCATGCATAAATTCATAGATCTTAGTAAGCAAATGTGCATGTAAGGAAGAGGCCACGAAAAAATGCATAATTTTCGCACAACTGTCGCATTTGTCAGGGCCTTTCAAATGTTCCCAGTAAATTTAAACTTGTTCGAAGGTCCCATCTGCCAAATGGTCAAATCAAAACCTAACATTCAGAGCGATCAACACTGAGGAGAAATGTTCCCAGATACTCGGCGGCGATGAGCGCCATTGGCGTGAGCAAATAGAGTCGGGGAACTGGCAAAAGGAAGGCAAGAGAGAAGTTTCGAGGGCGCTTAGGCGTCTTTTTAAGAGAGACGCTCTTCAACGACAGGAAATCGAGCCTGCCTTCATACCGAGAGAGAGGAATGCAAATGTCACGAACAAGAAAGTCGGATTGGTCGGGCAGGAAATGAACCTTCCTCGACACTCTCGAGGTTGATCTCCCATTTTTAGCTTCAGTTTGACATTTTTCTTCAGGGACAAGTCAGCTTTCTTCACGATACAGGAATATATTCATGGTCTATTAAACAACAAAGATATATGGATAACATGAACGAGTAGATGCAGGAGAAAAGCACAACAGAACCTGATTGTACTAAATGAACTCCAATTTTCTCGAGTAAAAACAGCCGCGATATTTAACATACGGCCGACAAAAACGAGTTAATTCGTCAAATTATCTCTTTCAGAGAGCGACACGTAAACTTTATTTCAACAAAATGTATCAAAAACAGCCACAAACGGCCGGTAATAACATGTCAAAAACAGCCACAAACAAGTTTATGCGTCAATTATTCCAAGCCCTTCTCAGCTGACTATGAGTACTATCAAAGAATAAGGAAAGATTGTTTAAAAATGAAATGTTTCTTTCCCAAAAATGGGTTTCATACTTTCTTCTTTACGATGCATCGATATTTTCACGAACAGATTTCGAAAAGGTATTTAATAAAAGTAAGTAAGCTGTTCTTTAGAGAGTCTTGAAAGCAGGGACAGTGGTCACAATCGATGATCATGAGCGTTTAAAATGAAAACAGGTGGAATACTTTGTACAAATCAATGTATGTCACTGTTTATTCGAGATTCAACAACAACATTTTCGATACAGTAATTACGAACAGAGTAACATTATTACACAGATTGCAACCAAGAGATGAGAGCTAATATAGAGCAGTGAAAGTTTGTTAATATGGAGGTAAATGTAATGGAATTTAATTGTTCTTGAGCTGAACGAATGCCTACTAACTAAGGAACTATACTTGCTTAAATTTTGAGCACAGAATGAAATGGACACAAAATAATTCAGAGTGAATATTACAACAAACGACGTCATGACCATGCCAAATATAATCTGGGAAAATGATCAGAGAGACTTGAAGACTGGGAATGGTTCTGCATCTAGCGCAAGTTCATTCGCCGGGAAATAATTCGTTCCCTTGAAGCCAAGAGCAAACACTCGCAAGTGCGCATGGCAGCAGCTTCACTAAAGCTCGCAAGTCGTCAGATCAGCTATGCAGTCAATCCGCTCAACGAACAAATAATTCGGAGGAAGCCACATACCAGCACATTGTTTTCTTTCAATGCGAATGCCTAACTATTAGGGCACCGGATAGTTCTGTCCTCTTTTCTTCAACTAAACTTTAAAACATTTCCAGCGTGCATCGAATCTTCGGGACAATGTTCTGATTGTGTGTCGAGGATCTTCTTCCAATGCAGCTTGTAAAAGTTCATCCTCCTCGTTCGAGGCTCATCAGTTAGATCGAAATTGCCTTCTCAAATTAAATTTCAAAAATCACCTACGGCAGTTTTACCACTCACATCTTCTGGATGGACAGCGTTTATGCATTTCAGTGCTGTTGTTAGATTGCTACCTTTGTGAAGTCCATACAACACTCAATGACGCATATGATTCTCTTTGAAACTTTTCTCTTCCATGTGATGTGTTTGAAATATGAGCTGGATTAGATTCAATTATACGTGAAGTTTAACTGAATATCTGACATCTAATCTGACTTAGACAACAGCTGGTTGGCTTATTCACGTTTTAAAGTGTGGTTGAAGAAAAGACAATAGAGCTTTTCGGTACCCCTAATAATATCACACTTTAGCGTAACTCGGCTAGAGTTTTGAAATTAGGCAGGATAAAACACAGAAATAGCTGGATTGCCAGATGCTGACTACTATTTTTCGTGCTAGTATCAGAGAACATCGGAATTTATAAAGCATCAACAAAAGTTTGAAGTTGGAGTTTCTCGTGTTCCTGCGACATATAATACGTCTAAAGAAATTAGTGCCTGCTATTTTAAATCAAATTAAACGGCAGCTACGAGGCAAGAGAATGCGAGTACACATGAGTTAGAATGACGACGTTTCTGGATTAGAATCCATTCATCTGAGGAAGTAAATTTTTTATAAAACTGTTGTTTCTAACAACATGCTATGTACGGTTGGACTTCGACATGTTTGCCGTTAATCCACTTAAAAACAAAAGATTAGAACACGTTCACTCGGATAGAAGTAATTAAAAGCTGTCTATATTTAATCATTCTTCTAGTCGAGTAATTTTGAATCACAGTATTCATATTGGTTCATCAGCGCTGGCGAGCCTCAAAACGTGGAGCTCAAACGGCACGCAGAGGAGGACTTCGTCACTGAGTCACTAATTATGATGGAGAAAGTTGGACGAGCTAACAACATTTTGCACGCAGCTATTAAGTAATACGTGCATCTACGGGTGTTGCTTCTGCCAACTGCTCAAAAAGCAAGACTTTTCGCTATAACCTTACGTCACGGCATTGATGTAAGCAATACCGATGTGAGCCATTACCTTAACAAATTTCACAAGTGAGCTACGCTCTCAGTATTTCGTTTGCTTTTCTTCACGCAGATGACACCATTTTAAACATTTAAACAACAAAAATCATTTCCATATTGGAATGCGCAGGCAGCTTTGCAGTTCTTCCGTTGATGAAGTTGTCCACTGACGTAAAGTTTTCGAGCTCACCTAAAGAAGGATGGTCGATAGAGCAGATAGCTGGGAAGGGTCGGAACTGCGATGGGGCGAAGGAAAATATCACCAGCGAAACAAAGTTACTCGTGATGCAATGATTGCAATCTTGTTTGCAAATATTTGCTCCTCGTGGAGTTTGACTTTGTGCTCCGAAAGTTCGACAAAAAAGCAATAGAATTGGGAATTTACTCCTATAGACACTCCGGCAGTGTTTTCATCTCATCCTAACTTCAATAATCCTCAACTGAGTTCAGAGCTGACGAGAGTCACTACCCAATACATGCTAAATACACATACACAGCAGTCGAAAAACAGTAGGCGTTACATGTTTTTCTTCAAGTGTGGTAATGACAGGTTCAACTGGCGTGATTGAGGGTGTCAAATCTGCTGGACTCGCAGCAGAGCACAGAGAGACTGCAAAAGAGGCCGAGCACGACAGGCCGCAGGGGATCAGGGAGCTACGGAGCTGATTGTGTACAGCAGCTTCAGCAACAGTACAGAAGGCCAGGTAGGTGCGTGTGATTTTTTGATAGTCTTCTCCGTGGTTCGAGTGTAAAGCATTACAAGTAAGAAAAATACTGGTTCACATAGTCTCATACCTGCGATATTTTTCTTCATTGGAAAGCAGCTCCTTTGGAGATTATACAAAACAGAAAAGGGTAGAAAGAGGACGCGTATAATCTCATCTACTCGTTGAGTTTATATTTCACTTCCTCTCTTCTTCTTTCCTTAGGTTACGATAAAAAAAATACACAGCGTGATCGCAATTACACAGCGATTATTGAAGATGTTTCTCACTTCTTGTTATCAGTTGTGACTAGTTCACTCGAGGCTGTAATAATATTGAAAACACAAGACAGGAGAAAACGGAAGGCATAAATCTCCTGAAACAAAAATAATTAGACATAAAATAAGCGGTCTTCCAAAAAGTAACGGGACAAAATTTTTCTCATTAACACAAACTAAGAAGCGAAGAGTTGATAGATGCGGAAATGAAGGAGCTTTGAAAATAAACAACACTTTGTCTCAAAGATTATTGAGATTGGGATTATGAGCTGGGTTAGGCCTCCCTAGCAACAATAAAGGTGTTCTCAAGAGAGGAAGGAGGGAGGCACCATTGAGTACGTACTTAAGGGAGCGTGGAATCTATGCACAAAGTGTGGCCCACATCCTGGGCACGGAAACAGCAGGATAAAAAGAAGTTTATGAAACAAGATAAAAGCTGAAACAGAAACTAACAGGGGTTGAAAAAAAGCGGTGAACCAGAAAAAGATCGTAAGTAACAACAAAAAAAAACTTTTTATTCAACACTTTGACTGCGGCAAGTAAAACTGAAGTTCAGTATTCAACTCAAATTTAAAGTCAATTGTAGTAAGTAATGTTGAAAATAGCAAACATTAAATGAATCGTGCCTTCATTTAATTTTGATTTAGTATTTATGAAAACTGAGTTTGTGACTACTGGTCAGTCTGCTGCATTATGAAAATTCTCTCCGTGTACACCGGTGGCTTACGTCGCAGTCAAAGCGTTAAAAAAAAGGGAAGGTCTACTTAACCTTTGGCAAGAGACATCACATTTTCCCCCTGAGAGGGCTTATTTCCATAAATACACTTCGTCTCAAAAGGAATAGAGATCACCTGATTGAATTTTTTGGTTGGCTCCAATTTCTCGTCACAGTGCATAAATAAATCGAGTCACTGCTATGTTAGAATTGAAGTCATATTTTTACCGTGGCTGAGTCCCCAATTCCACTAAAAACGACGTAGGACGTAAACAAACATGATTACACTGAAAAGGCTCTTTCACTAATTAAAAGCCTAAATTCGTGACTCTAAATGAAATCTAAGGCTAATCCTGTCGAGCTGACCTAAATGTACGCTAATACAGCGTTATTGTCTGACTCGACGCTGCGGTGCGATGCGTCCAGAGAAGCAGGGAACCTTAAGCGGCTTTCTCAGTTCGCGTGAGACAAATTTGGTCTTCTAATGCTTCGCTGGCCTTCTGGTGTGTGGCAAAATGCCAGGTTGAGCTCTATTGAATTCATGCTAACAAGCACATGGATAAATTTTTGATTGTTCTACAGTTTTGATTAGTATTGGTGTGTGCTTGCATATTAAATTAAGAATAAAATGATTGGCCAAATCAAACCGCACAACCAAATTAAAGAAAATAGTAATTTTAAATGATGCATTAGTTGCAGTCGCGCAATTATCAATCGAATAGACTCCATGAAGCTTTTAGAAGAAAATAAAAATCTGAACAGCGAACAACAGAAATGCGAAGCATGCAAGTTCAGTTAAACAAGTTGCTGCAAAACGATTACAATCTCAAATAACATTTCGACCAAGAAATGCGACACGAAAACACCACGTTGTGAACAAATTACATAAGATTACAAGTTAGTTTAAACCTCCCAGTGCTGTGAACAGGGGAATAAGGAAGCCACCACTTTGTGTTGAATCAAGGGAACGGAGAATCTACGCACAAGGTGTGTTTCCACACTCTACAAGTGCGCATAGAAACCGCTAGATTTAAAAAAGGTTAGGGAACAAGATGAAAGTTTAAGAAAAAAGTAACATGTGCTGAAAAAAGAGCAGTGAACCGAAAAGCAAGGTCCGTTATCAAAGCACAAACCTAATTTATTTCCACTAATGAAGGGCTACCAAACCTTCACACCAGAAACTCACATCTTCCCTTCTGAGCGCTAATTCTCATTGAAAAAATCGTTTATCGCCATGAGACTCAGTTGAGAGGCAATGATTTTTGTTTCCGCGCCAGCAGAAATGACTTTAAATAATAGCAAACACACGAACGCATTCGTCAGAAAGGAGTGAGCACATACTTTTGGCGACTCCCTGTATTATTGCAGTAATCAAAACTCAAAACCAGAGGAGATCGTACGGAAATTAAAGAATTTAATCTATGATAACAAGAGTAACAAAGCAAGACAAAAATCGGACGCAGAAACGCAGGTTGGCGCACACAAATGGCACAGTAATAAAAAATTCCTAAATTTCGCATAAATCGTGAGTTAGCTGCTCGGTGTCCGGTCAGTAACTCGATTGCAAACAACAGCAGCAAGAAATGGCGACGAAATGACTTTCCCACTCAGACGCTTGCCTCAACCATGTGGGAAGCAAACGCTGCCTCGGATCATCTCATTCCAAGAGCATGGAATCAATCACAGCTCTGGACGGCGCAAACAAATCCCGAAAATGGTGAATAGACGTTCCATGAAAAGCCAGCCTACTCCTCCCTCGAGAGAGAAGCCATATGGAAATGGGGCCGTATACATCACGTAGAGGATTACAGAACTGACACAGGATAAAAAGTCAAAGACTTTTTTTTAAAACGTGAAACAAGAATCTTCCATAAAATCAGAAAGAGAAGGTTTTGAAGCTATGTACTTCCTAGCACCTAAGTTTTGCAAAAAGTGATCTTGTTGTTGAATATGCTTTCCATCAGACAAGTTTCTGCACAAAATTAACTTTTTAAAATAGGACAAAACAACTTCATCTCAAATTTCACTGCTAGTGCAGAGAGCCCCCACAATTCTGAAATGTGATCTTACACTTAATCCTCAACATAAATGTACTTTTGAATGTGAGAAAGCTAATACCGTTTTCTAGAAACCTAATGAATTGAGTGCACATGTGGTCTGTCCTTCACTTACTCCTACTATGTGTGGTGGTGCAGGTAAAATATTCCAGATAGCTAGTCGGATGAAATCGTCGTAGCCAAGTATCGCTGCTAAGAATTTGTCTTGAAATTATTACATGGGCATTTTACCAACGTTATCGACCTTCGTTTCGAGGTTGCATATAGTCCATAGCTGAGCAGTGTCTATTCTGTAAGAAAAATGATTCCGATCTACGTATATTTTGACCAAACATTTTTATAGAATGATTTGACAAACCTCGGCAGCGAGAAAGATGAAACGCCTTTCCTTCAGCATACGATTCAATTATGTGACCCCACTTTTCTTGCGCTCAGGGAAATGTTTGATTGATAGTTTAGGTTAACGGAAATAACACAATTAAAAAGAAAGGAAACTTTTCATGAGAACAAAATCAAAATCAGAACATGACACTCAGGCATCGAACGTGATGCCTCGCACAGTTCAGACCCAAAGTAGAACTAACCTCTTTAGGCGAGAGTATGCTGATGTAGTCCTCGTATATGAGGCGCGCCTTCTCCTCCACGACGGCGGGGTTGGTTTCCCTCTTGAGGTCCTCACAGGCCTGCCAGAAGAGGATGTTCTCCTCCGAGTACTCGCACTTTAGGAACTCGCTGAATGCGCGGCGCCCGCCTGCAATCAACGCACACAGAAAATCCATGAATTTTGAACCAAATTAAGCAATGCAATACCAATAAAACTTTAGGGTCTTACAAAATTATGAGAGCTTTAAAACAATGTGTGATCAATATTCCTCTGAAAACTTTACGTTTGATTTTGCTCATTGTATCGCGACGCTGGCATGTAACCAATGCTGACAGAAAGTCCATGAACACTGTTAAATCAAATTACACCATAAAATTTAAATACAATTTTAGAGGGTTACGAATTTATGAACTTTAAAACTAAAATATTTGATGAAAATTACTCATTAAAATTAACATTTGATCTCATTTATTGCCAGCGATAAACTAGGGAAAAATAAACAACATAGACGATGTAACGGTTAACGGGGAAGAGATTCGTAAAAATACTGAAAAAGTCAGCACGAAAACATTACAACAATGACGAAAATTAAAAGCTTAACTCAACTACTAATGAACGTCCAAGATATTTTCTTCACATTTGTTACAATAAACTTATCGCACTTGGATTGGCAAGATACTGAAAGTATCCTTGCTCGAGCGTGCATTGAGCAGATGCAAGGGATGAAAATCAATTCAGTTGTGGCGCTCCGTTTATACAAGTAACATCACACAAGGACCAGACAGACATGAGCCTCGCAATTCCGGCGGAGAAACTTGGATACGTTCATCTGTGCGAGCGATCTAAAGCCTTCCTAGAGAGCACTGCATCCTGGCCTGCAACTAAAGCAATCGCAATGCACCCAATGTATTGCTGAGCGAGTACAGCACCGGACGAGCTCACTGCCTTCACTCCGAGGAGTAAATCCCGTAGGTAAACTGAGGTGATGCAGATGTGAATTACAAGGAAGCAGCGAAAGGAATATTGAGACCAGAAAGCACGTCACAGAATTTAGGAACAAATAGTTCATATTAAATTATAACATCAGCTGCGATACGCGTTAGCGGGAAGTTAGAGGGCCCGGCAACATTTAACATCAGGGAAGTCACTAGCCAGATTTGCAGTGAACGCATATATGTATAATGGTCTGATGATATATTTACCTTCGTTAATATCCTCGTCTTACCAGAAATAAAAATATCAAGTTCTATTATGGGTTAGTTTCAGCCTCCCTAACCGCAACAAAAAACAGCGTATCGAAGAGAGGAAGACACCATTTAGTATGGATTTTAGGGAATGCGGAATCTATGCAGAAGGGGATAGAAACAGTAAGTTGGGAAAGAAGTTCATGGAACAAGATAAAATTTGAAGAAGAAAGTAGTAGGTACTGAAAAACAGGACAGCAGTGAACCGAAAAAAATGGTCCTGAACACAGCAAAAAACTTTTTTTTTTTTCAACAAAAAAAGGCCTACCTAACTCTCAGCTCGGGCCCTCACATCTTCCCCCTGGAAGCGCTAATTCACATAGATACAATAATTGTATCCCCCTGAGGGGACGAACAATAAAAAGAAATACTTTTTTTTTCAGTGAAGTGTGAGCAAAATGACAATTGCTCGCAACCTTACTCGATTAAATTAATCAGGAAACCCAATTACAGAAAAATTTATTGTTATCATAGAAAAAACGGCTTACGCTTGACCTCCTAAGAATAAGTAGATTTGAAAGTTTCAAATCGATTTGGGTGTTCCCGGGTACCAGCGCATTCAAAAGGTATAGTATAGTGTTAACATAATAAGTTTTCATGGAGGATTTATGAGCCATTTTATTTAGTTAGCAAAGTGTCACAAGCACCAACATGGAAACGAGCATCGGGTCGATAAGAACGTGTTCCTGCTTGATTCACTACAAGTGAGGGCAGCCACCGATGATTATTGTATGTTGATATCGCCAAGCTTCGACTTGCTCAGGCATTGCAGTAATAACATAGGGTGCAAAAAAATAAATGCATGGGAAAAGGAGATTTGTCCCAATATTTTTTTGTACGATGAATCAAGTTTTACAGCGTAAACATACGAACAATTGCAGAACATAACTTATTGTCAAACAAAGTGGTAGAGGTCGTAGCGATACGAGCGCTACCGTATTTAAGTCATCCTCCCTGTCCACAACAAAAATTTCCGAAGAGAGGAAGGCGGAAGGCACCATTTAGTACAGAATGAACAGGAACGCAGATTTGTGCACGAGGTGTGTTCCCTCACAAGATCCCCTCCGCATAGCAAAAGCGAGATACGAAAAAAGTTTATGAAACAAAATAAGTTGAAGAAGGAAGTAATGGGCGCTGAAATACAGGTAAGCACTGAACCGAAAAAATACGGTCCTTAAAAACATCAAAAGCTATTTTAACATAAATAAAGATTTGTTTGACTCTTAACTAGGGATCTCCATTTTCCCCCTTGGAGCACAAATTCCTATAAATACATCGATTTGTGCATTGCAGAATCATTGTATAGGTCCAAGAGGCATGCTAAAAACGCATTTTTGTGACATTTTTCCCATAATATTTCAAATACAATGGTATTATCCCTCTGAGGGGATGCGTCACCGCAGTAAAAATGAAGTACAGTGCCGAAGACATCCAGACCTTGCATAATATCCGGCAATAATCTACGATAAGAAAAAAAGTTGTACCTTAAATTGCAAAAAAAAAATTGGACGAAAAAAATTGCAAACGTCCACCTACAGGGCAAAGCGAGTTTTTTGAAGTCGACTAGTTACAATGTAGAATTTATTTCGTCTCACTGCAAATCTTTTTTTAGTAAATTTTAACTCACTATATTTAGGTCTTTGTCATAAGATGTATTAGGAAAAAGAATCCAAATAGATAGTTTCTATAAAACAGGGACACTTCAACACAATTCAGACGGACGGAAATGAGTGCACAAAACCAAAGCCACACGTAAAAATAACAGCAGCAGATATGTCGCCTAGATGAGCATTTACACGGGAAATGGAAAGACGTAATTGCCATAGAGAGCTACGTGCACAACCCCGCCTATGAGCTGATTAGGTTTCATGTATGAAGCAATCATCACACGTTCTACACTTCCTAATCCAAACTAAGCCAGGGAAGCACGCCTCCAGTTAGCAGCTTAGTGTCATGACGCAGAGAACTCCAGCGAGCCTGCGCTCGCTTCCATCACACTTGCGCCATTTCCTCGAAGCAGCGAGTTCTGAATATTTTGTGTGGTGTACAGCGTAGAAACGGTCCACACTTCGCCGATTCAAGGAATTCTCTCACTCGACAGTGGTTTTGCTGGAAATCTATACACTATATTACCTACATTTATTTGCTGTAAGATGAAAGTCTGCTACGAACTATCAAGCAAATTTTTTTCCATGTCAGGAGGAATAATGGGAATTTGGTACGAGCGTGCTCCACGTATCTTTCCTCTTGCATCAGCTAACCCAAGGCTGAAATTGGGCTCGAAATGTGGGGAAACGCAGTTGGCAAAAACTCGAGAAATTAATTACGAAAAGAGAACTTCCCACTGTTTAGCCAGGGAAGAGTCGTTGAAGTTACGGTTAGATTTGTTGAAAAACTTTCACTGTATAATTCATTTCAACTGTGTGCTAATGGAAATCGGTGTTGTTTTTCAAGAAATTTTTGATGACGAGCACAGAGAGAGGAAATGTAACCTGGAAGATGAAGGGAGGAGACGAGAGCTGCATGAGCGCGACACGGGAGCGGGCCGTAACGAGGCAATATGTACCCAAAATGGCAATCCCGCGCCCCTCGCTGCGAGATTACGGCACTTGATGGAAAATGGCGGGCCGAGTCTGGTGTTTGTGCACCAAACCGACTTGCAATCAGGCATGAACTTTATGGTTGCATTCAATTACAACTAGATTGATGATTTGTAACAGGAAACATAACCGAATACTAATACAATGTTGCACGACATTGAAGCATTAGAAACATCACGAAAGCCAAATACTTTTATTGCCTTTCACTGCACACGCAGCAGATGCTACCTGGATGCTCAGTTAATATTACAACAAAGCAGCGATTCATGAGAGTTACGCAAGCAAGGTTCTGTTGTTCCATCGCACAATGTCTCGAGCTCGAAATGTGCATTGCACAATCATTGTATGGGTCCAAGAGGCATGTTAAAAACGCATTTTTGGGACATTTTTCCCGTAATATTTCAAAAACATAGCACAGTCAAAGCTGTCTAAACATGAGGAAACTGAGTATAAGTCCCGAACTCATGCTCAACATGTGATGTCGTGAGTTACAACTCTAGGGAGATTCATGCTAAGGTGAGAATACATAAGACAATTCTAACTATGAGCAATGTCATATTGAAGTACAAAGATTAGATTATTAGGTAGTTTAAGCCTCCCTATCCTCAACAAATAAGATCCAAAGAGAGGAAGGAAGAAGGCACCATTTAGTATGTAGTTAAGGGAACGCGGAATCTATGCAGAAAGAGCATAGAAACAGTAAGATGAGAAAGAAGTTCATGAAACTAGATCAAAGTTGAAGAAAAAAGTAGAAGGTGCTGAAAATTTGAAGTGAAAATAGAAAAAACAATCACAAGATTTATCGGCTTCATATTCGAGTCAAAGAAAGAAGAGACAGTTACGAATTTTTTTTCAGATTCATTGTAAAAATAAAAAAAAAGATAATTAGACCTCTTAGCGTGGAAATACGAGAGAAACTTTTTATTTTCATCAGATTTACATTAAAATGAAGAGCTTCACAAACTGGGTCAAGGATTAAGTTAGATTAGATTACCAAATGAGTTCAAGTTTCCCTAACCCCAAGAAAGGCGTTTTAATGAAAGGAAGGAAGGAGGACAGTGCCATTTAGTAAGAAATTTAAAGGACGAAGATAATTACCAGGTGTGCTCCCAATACGAGATCCCCTACGCATAGAAACAGTAAGTTAAAAAATACTTCGAAGCAATATAAAAGCTGATGAAGAAAGTGATGAGGGTTGGAAAACCGAGCAGTGAACCGAGAAAAGATGGTCCGCAACAATTTAAAACCCATTCTATTTCAACAAAAAAAGCCTACCGAACCCGCAGCTCGGGATTTTACATCTTTCTACAGGGAGCGCTAATTCCCATGGATACATTAGAAGTATCCGTTTGAGGGAACCGAGTCAGGAAAGCAAAGGCTAAAGCGAAGGCACGCATCTGGCCAACTAGCCTCGACTAAAACACCCTGATGGTGTAGTAGAGCAACAATTAACAACAATGTGTGCCCCAGGAGAAGTGAAGAAAATTATTTAGCCTTTAAACTGTAGAGTATTACGAAACTAATAGCGATAGATAAATAATCAAACTGGATACATAACATACTTGTCTCCTAGGAGCTGTTGTAAGTGCTCAACACAAAATATCCTCGGTGGGATGAAAAGTTTTCTCTCCCTAACTGAAAATGAATAATAATCCCCACAATGGCTGCACACGGCGTGAGTCTGGACTAACTGAAAGACTCTCAACAGCTAAGCATGAAGTAAAGATAATTTTTAAAACGCTTGGACGTGCGGATCCATTATTTTATATTTTCAATCATGGGAGCACGGAAAAATATCAGCGTTGATCAAATTCCTAACGTGAGCATTTTCACCAGAATTGACTGCAAGAACATCTAAAATTTAACCCGCAGAGTAGCCAGCTTGCACCACGACTATGTGTTCACCTTTGGTATTTGAAGAAAAGACAAAACAGCCCGCTCAGAAACTAATAAAATACGCACCTTTCAGATATGGTTCCTGCTCTTTAAAATTTGATTTTGCATTTGATTATCCACAAAGAGGAAGGCGCAACAGTTTCCAAGGTCAAGCGTGAAGTTTGCTAAACATGAAAGTAAGATGTTTAAACCTCCAGAAATGTTCAAATAAAATGAAAGTTTAACGGCGACCAAAACAGTTTTCCAAAAGAATTACTTTCACTCCGTACAGAGAAGAGAATCATCATGGTACCATTTTCTAGCAATCGAGACAACTCCGTCACCAGGAGCACGTGTTGCAGGCAGTGCTATTGGTACGATTTGGCAGCAGGGCTGCCTGAAGTACAAGAACAGCGATGAAAAACATTTTCAGGCGTCTTCTACCGTATTTCTGACATTACCAGTTTATCAATACGAATACTCTCGAGATTGGAAACATCAGTAACTCCAACGTCGGAGTAGTAGCATTTCTGCGAATTTTATCATAATTTATTCCTTTGATTAGATAAGCTTTTAAGTTGAAACTCACCTAACCGCAACAAAGGCGTTCCCCAGAGAGGAAGGAGAAAAGCACCATTTAGGATAGAATAAAAGGAACGAGGAATCTACGAACAATGTGTGTCCCCACATCCTATGCCTGGTCACAGTAAGATTGGAAAAAGTTTATTGAACAACAATTAAGGTAAAGAAGAAAATAGCAGATGCTGAAAAAAGACAGCAGTGAACCGAAAAAATGGTCTGTAACAAAAGAAAACCTCTTCTATTTAAACGTGTGGAAGATCAACCTTTCAGTTTGAGACTACACATTCCCCGCAGGGGGAGCTAATTCCTTAAGAAACGATTGTTGAATTCCCCTGAGGAGATAACAGTTACTGTAGGGTAGGTCAAAATGAAATATCGCCCTCCTTCTTCTTCTCAAATATTTTTATAAAAAGAAAGTTGCTTTAAAATGACCCGTAGGTAGTCATTAAGAAATCCTCAATCTATTGAAACAGTTTGTTTTTCAGAAGTGTATTTGATAAATTTAACAATAAATAACATAATCCAAAAATAAAAATATCTCTTGTGTTTCTAATAGCCCGCTCTTTTCAATCTGCACTGAAATGCGGTTTGACTTTTAACGTGGTTCTCACTGCCATCTCCATATGTGCTATAATTGGAATATTTCCATGTCACGTAACTATCACGTGAAAGATTTCCAGCCGTCTTTTCATCTCATGTTTCAAATGAGATTACTTTTATTCTGTGCACTGTGGCAGTGACCCAAGTAAGGAAGAATTCAAAATTCATTACATAGGATGAAAATGAGTGAGCTCGATCGCGGGATCATAGGACAGCAAGCCTCCACTCAGTCAATGTTTTGTTTTAGTTGTGGAAATGCACATTCAACTGAAATTTCGATGGCAGAATTAACCATCAAAATTTTTGTGGCCCAAGTACGTTTATCAACTCAGGACCATGCACTTGAAATCACAGTAATGACGAGCAACTACCTGTGTGCTGCCTCGCAGAAAATTAATCCAACAGTACTGTCGATACGTGCATCAGTGAACGCTTTATTGCTCAACTGGGTTACAGGGACAGGGGAACTGGAGATGACATCGATCTGTTGAGAAACTCGACGTATGAAAGTGAGGGTAATAAAGTCACAGCTTGATAATTTCACCACTTCATTCATGATTAACCAACACTCGAGGGTACGTACATACCATTACCACGTTGATCGCGATGGGTTAAAATGATGTATAGGTTAAAACTGCATAGCACTTTCATTTAAGTTCGATAAAGTATTTTTAAAATTGAGTTTTTGACTACTGCTTGGTCAGCAGGGTTATGAAAATTCCCCTCGTGTGTGACCAACGTGTAAAGCAAATCAAGTCTGACTCAAGAGCTGGAGGCACACTACGCTTTCACGTCTGACTCACTAAAAGTTACGCTTTGACATCGACTTGGCGAAGTGCGGACACGCTCGATTATGACGGCGTAAAGCAATATTGATTTTTTTCGTGTGGAAAGTTCATAGATTTGCTTGTATTACCTAACAAGAAAGTAACATCGAAATTGGATTAAAGGACAGGACGTACAAAATAAAAAAGTGTCCTATCTAAGGGCCACACACCTGAGTGAAATATTTTTCCACGCGCGGATGCTGTAGCGTGAATGTTGATGAGTGAGAGTGTCAGTCAGTCTTTGCTCCTACTCTGATGCCTGTGCGCGCTGATCCTTGACAGTGAGGAATTATTATGGTAGCAATCAGAATATGGGCCATTTGACTCGTTGCTGGTCATTTTTTGTTCATTTCCAAATTCCAGCAAAGACACTTTAACCTACGGGTTTTACTCCTAATATTTAAATATCGGCTGAGTTTGACAGTAAGTTTTTTTACGAGGAATTTCCAAGTGAAAGTACTATATAGTTTCAGATATTTTTTTTACAATGCCCCACAGGCATACAAAGCATCAAAGCTGCAACTGGACAACATAAATCCCCTCACTCAACCCTGCATCGTCCGGTTCAGCACCTGACGTAGTCAACGTTTTACCGATATGGTGATTTGTTACAACTTATGGCCAGCGTGACGGTCAATTTAATCAACAATGCTGAAATTTTTCATACGCAATCATCGGAATTCTGTTGGAAGCAATGTATTGCTTCCACAGTGGCTTTTAATTCTATTGTTTTTATGATATAAGGCACCCCTGCGTTCGGATCCCTTGTGCTACACCTTTTGAATTCAACACTGCATAATTTCCCTTGAATCTGCCCATAACGCCACTGTTCTTGGACCTATCTAGACATCGCTGTTTTCCGATTTGTCTCGTTCACGGCACCGGAAATTGATCAGCCAAGACTTTACGGGTTTTGTATTTTCTCGAGTCAGGACGAACTCAATCCCAAATGAAGTTAAGGAAATAAAAATTCCTCCGTACTAGAAAAATAACGAGAAACTAAGAAAATGAAGGGTTGACCGTAGCGCAAGAGGTCACTAGCATGTTGTCATTGCTTTTTCGACTACAAAAGTGACGAACGAATGATGAAGGCTTGAAATTGAGAACAAAATACACAACAGAAGCTGCTGCGCTCGAGGACAGCAAAAACTTGCCAAGTTACAAAAAATATTACTCAGTATATTATGAGAAATATACTTGAGACACAATATGCACCCACAAATATTACGTATGAATTGCCATACACAACAGTTCAAGAATTTTAAGAGCTCAAGTAGAAACTTGAGTCAATAACAAGGGATGGTGAGCATTACGCAACTGATTTTTATTTCATTTTTACCATGCTCAGTCGACCATTCACAGAAGTGAAAATTCTAGCGATCTACTCATATCACTAATAATGATTTCTCTTGAAATAATTTTCTTTGGTTAAAAACAGTAAATTAATGTTTTTCAAATTGTACGTAGGTACATAAAAAAGTGAAGGCATTTTGGCAGTTGACAAAAAAGATGAACATGAAAGCATGTCTCAAGTTCACCCGAAAGACTAAGGAGTTTTAGAACCTTGTTTAGTTCGCCGAGAGTTGAAGCTTGGAACAAAGTAGAATTGATGAGAGTGTGGAAACTTCATCAGACGCGACTGTCGAGAACGCGACGACTCATCGACACTACTTCTGAGAGCCGATACTAACGGAACTCACCTCTAGCGTATAACAAAGCCCACACGCAAGTAGTTTTAGCCAACAACACTTGATGTCAAGTTCAAAACTCACCGAGAAATAAAGATAGCGGGAATACCGAGAAATTTCCTCGACGCCAATAGCAGAACGCAGCAGCTTATGCAAGGCACGTCACGGCGCCACACTCACGCCCCCGTCCTCACGCCTGCACCTCACGCACGCCATGCATGAGTCAGGCGAAGCCTGCGCCCACCGCCTAAAACTCTTCGAGGGCGGCCTTGCTTCGCACGGGTGAACGCAAAACTCATATTTTATTCCTAGAAAACGTCCTCACTCCGATATTTATAGTCGCGAGTAACGCACTGTAGAGCTACTCAAAGTCCGGGATTTTAGTAAACATGCCAAGAGCACCTCATAGAAGCGGGTTTTAGATACCAATGGTCCCTGACACGTGAACACTCAGTAAAAACCATTGTAAATCAAGTAATATTTTGAACTTATTTAGATATACGACATTAACGCTAATGGGGTTATTGTGAAACGTTGCATCAATGCCATTGACGTGGATTTGCTAACGCAATGGAAAAATCTGTATGCATCATGAGTATATTAGATACTAGAATTGAAAAGCGAAAACAAAGAAACAAGCATTTAACCTTTGAACGAATGAATAACCCAAATTTTGAAATACGGTGAACAAGATGAAGTTTGAATTTTCATCGAAAACAAGGGCTTAGTGCAATGACTATGAATAGTGCACGGAGCTGTAACTGGCCTGAGTATCTAGCATTCTTATCAGATATAAAACAATCACATTACACTCAACATTCTCAAAAACATCACGGCCCAATTGGTATCAGAAATTTAACTATGCACCACATACGGCTGCTTGTGGCGGTAAAAATTTGCAGACGCACAAAATTAGTCGACCCCTCAGTCTCTGCTTGAGCGAACATCAACATGTTATATCTCACCAATGAATAATAGATAACTAAGAAATATTTGCAAAATAAATAGCGAATTAAAGACTCCACAATCACATTATTCAGTCATGGTACGGTAAGAAATGGCGACAAAAAAAATGTAAATATGAGGAAAGGTGAAATGAATAAAAAGGAAAGGGGTTATTTACAAAAGCCACAGCGCATCTCAAATAGTGTGTCTAACACTAACTCTAATAGAGTGCTCCCAGCAGCACATTCCTGTTTACTCTTTTCTTTTCTACATCTGATCCAGCGCTGATATTCAAATTCAAAACAAAATTTCAAATTCGGCTTCTTTCAAATCGTACACGCCATCAAAATCGCTGAACATGAGGCAACCTCGTGGAGTTGTCAGATGCAGTAATAATTATCAACAATTGCTGGATTACTGTTGAATAGATTATTCAAACTTTTTCAAAATAATTCTTTAATTAATCTCATCGCGCAGTCACGACGGTATTTGGATGAAGTCTTCTTCCGAGCTGCTGAGCACATCTACTGCTCAACGTATCCACGAGTGCCAGTTCAATATGTGAACAATCCACCAACCTTCGAAATGAACAAATATTAGATTGGAAGTTACTTCAAGCCACCCTAACCACAACAAAGGTGTTCCCATGCATGCAAAGAACCAGGAAGGCACCATTCAGCTTGGAATTGAGGAAACGGAATCTATGCACAAGATGTGTTCCCCACACACGATCCCTTGTGTCCATAGTAACAGTAGGATGTGAAGGAAGTCCTGAAACGAGATTAATCTAAAAGGAAAATGTAGTAGGAGGTGAAAAACAGGGCAGCAGTGAACCGAAAAAAGATGATTCCTAACAATAAAAAAGTATTCTATTAAATCAAAAAATGGCTTTCATGACTGTCGGCTCGGGACCCCACATTTTCCCCTTGGAGTGCTTAGCGAAGAGCGGTAAGTTACGCCGAAGGATTCGAGTAAAAATTTTTAAGAAAAAGAATAATTATTCAATGTATCATTGGTAAATGATCAACAGACTCGACTTTAATGAATGAAGTTTGAAAATTGTTTGGAAAAAGGAGACATTACTTCAGTTCAAATGAAACTGACGCTGCTGACGAAATTCTGGTGATATTATTTTCGGAATAAGAAACTCTTATTCTTTAGGTTGCAAAAACAAACCAACGTAAGGAGAGATGTCCACTGCATGTTCTAAAGGTGTGTCTCACTCTGGGAAAATGAAGATGTAGCTTAAAAAATGTTTTACTGATTCCATTTAACAGATGTGAAAAAAGTGTACGATACGAATAGTTACACTCAGTGTCACTTGCACCTGGTCTTACGCCGACAAGCATGAATAATCCAGCTAGAAACCAGTCCCTGTCTTTGATGAACGAATCATCTGTGATGGTTGAATCATATTGATGATGGTCGAAGTGAAAAGATTAAACCTTCAAACTTGTGGATGACCAGCAAAGCTCCCTGTGAGGTTGCCCCAACCATTTTTGCTACAATAATGTTGAAAACTACCTTACCGATATCTACGTACTACTTTATGTATTGTGATGCCCAGAACTTGGGGTTTGAATTTATGAGGTCTTCAGCCTGATGTGATTTGAGCCGCTGGAACGCTGGCAGACCCGCAACTTCGCTGCGGCTACCACTTGACTCGCGAGTCGGAGCGCCTCAGCCTCACTGAGATACGCGACATGGATCGGCTGGTCTGGACGTGACGCGCTGTTCTTTTTGGAGTGAGCAGAGCAAAGGAGGGGAAGAGAGAGGACGTCTGGAGGAGGGAAAGTGAATATGTATCGGAAGCAGAGATAGAAAAGAAATTGGCGTTCAGTAAAAGTACTGTCTCATAAAAATGGAAAACAACTTTGATGGGATTACCAGAATGACAATTAACACATTCACTGCGGAGGCCGCCAAATGGCGCCCTCTGTTATTTCTTTAAAGGTAAGGTTGCGAGCAGCAGAGTTTTAGAAAATGACTTTACAATTCAAAAAGAATTGAACCTCTCCTAAGAAGTATGAAAATGTAATCGTATGATTAAATTTTACCTCGTATGCTAAATATTTTCTGAAAATACGTTTAAATAATTGAAATGCTGTTCATTCACACCGATACGTAAATGAGCAATTCACCTAGTGGTACTATTATGCCTCAATCGACAGTCAACGTGTTAAATAGTTTTTGACCGAAGTTCTCATAAAGCGATTTCATTATCTTTGATGAATAGGCTAGCACAAGGCTGGGAAATCTGTTGAAAAAGTGTCTCAAATGGTGGTCATAATACGTAGGACTGTGCGAAGAACCATTGCTCAGTAAAAAAATGGCGAAGTATTGTCATTCAGCGGTAATAGTGGCAGCGCTAAAATTCTGGATCATTGTGACACGTTTTCTGATGCAATATGTGAAAGCAAGCGGACTGTTGAATGCTCAAGCAGTTGACCAGCAGGTTCAACAAAGGTCACGAGAAAATTTCTGCTCGACCATGCACAGACAACTGAAAGAAATGCGAGGAAGAAGTTGCGCCGACACCAGAAAACCATTGGTCACAGAAGCTAATTGCACGAAATCCTACAATTTGTAAAAGACCACAAAGCTTTGACCGCAAAACAATAAAACCTGACCTATGGTCATATGAATCTTAAGAGCAAAACTTGAAGTCCGTGAAACCTTGGATGCTTTATGCATCTCTCTGACAGCACTGGCTTCCAGGAGCAGTGTCATGATCTCGGTATACTTCACATGGTTGGGATTAGGTGCGACAACCTCGTGAAGGAACAAAATGAAAGCTTTAGATTATTTAAATATCAAATGTGATGAAGTACACATATCTTTGGATTTTTATATTCCTAATGGCTCCGGTTTTTATCGAGACGACATTGTATTGATCCTCCGTTCTCATTTCGTGCAAGGTTGGTTCAGGGTTTACGAGTGATCATTTTCTCATACAGGATGGCCTTCTCTGTCGCCTGATTTAAGCCCTATGGCAAATTCGTCGGGCCTTCTGGTGAGGAAGTTATTTCTCAACGTTTGCTCAGACTTAGGATAAATATTTATTCCGATTGCATACAAAAATGTATAGAATCAGTGCCTAATAGAATGAAAGTTATAATAAACGTAAAAGGTGATCCAATTAACTTTTGAATTGAATAATTTTTATCGCATCCATATTTTTCCAGAGGGCGCCAAACTATTTGACTGGGCAATTTATATATTCGCACACCTTTCGGAATTCATGGATTTCACTAAAAGTAGTGTCCTTACATTCCATTACCTTGATCAGAATAGCGTGTCTTTAGTTTCCAAACACACCAAGTAACATCGCAGAACTGCTGTTTATTGACGTAATGAGGCTCGGTACAGCACCAGAAGAGCGGGAGAGGTCAGTCGTACGACCGTTCCTCGTCATGAGGCGAATAAAATATAAAACGGATTAAGCAGAGACAATGGAGCTCAGTAATTTTCACGGGCAGAATAGCACAATCAGGTACGTGGAATTTGCCCTCAGGAGTTCTCCGGATGGAGGTTAAATTAAATCAGGCTATAAAGGTGTATTAAAATAAAATATAAAACATTATATAGTAAAAATTACCATGCAAAAAGTTGCTAGGATGGTTGTTTCTCCCAACTGATATCTGGACGGCCTTAACTAAGATAATTTTTTTTCATTTTTTTGACAGGTCACTTACTAGACTGGTGATGGAGACAGAATACCTAAACGAGTCTTCATGTCCTTTGAAGAAAGGCTCTCAAATCCCCGCGAATTTTCCCAAATAGCTTTCAAACAGACACATTTGATTATCTTTTCCTTTTTCATATTTTTTATACATGAGGAATTTTGTTACTCCGATATGGAGAGCTCTACAGTAAACTGATAAAATGAAGAAATATAATAAAAGCAAGTCAATAGTTGGTATTTTAACAAGTGCTATTTATGTTACAAGCAGTATACGACTATGAATGTGAAAAGTAATACCTTGCAACTGACAAAAATATAGAAAAATAAACTCATAACACTGTTAAGTGCAATAGAATTGAAAGGGCGATTTTTGGAAATCTTATGCGTAAAATAAAAAGGAGAAACAAAATGAAAGGTAACATTCTTTTAATTGCAAACGTTTCGGAATCTCTGATTCCATCATCAGTGCTGTGAAACAAAAAGCAAAAAAGCT
The DNA here is from genome assembly GCA_014220935.1 of Platorchestia sp. MABIK. Classification (NCBI taxonomy): domain Eukaryota; kingdom Metazoa; phylum Arthropoda; class Malacostraca; order Amphipoda; family Talitridae; genus Platorchestia; species Platorchestia sp. MABIK. The sequence goes on along the minus strand of JACJUY010000122.1, from coordinate 25,748 downwards.
TTAGAAACTTGCACTTAAGTGCAAGTACGGAAAAGGAGAAGAAATAATTTAGAAAAATCTGATTATTCATATCACGCGTATATTCCAAGAAATACATGAAATTATTCATAGCTAATGGGCATGAGACAAAAATTCTAATAAAATGCACAAAATTTCTAAAACTAACATGTATCGATTCCTAATTAACCATTTTCATGAAGAGTAGCAGACAGTAAGGATGCAGCGAGTGTGAACACCTCTCCCGTGGCGACCCGCAAAGCAAGCAGGCAATCAGGCAATCAGGCAATCAGGCAATCAGGCAATCAGGCAATCAGGCAATCAGGCAAGCAAGCAGGCAAGCAGGCAAGCAGGCAGGCAAGCAAGCAGGCAAGCAAGCAGGCAGGCAAGCAGGCAGGCAAGCAGGCAGGCAAGCAAGCAGGCAGGCAGGCAGGCAGGCAGGCAAGCAGGCAGGCAAGCCGGCACGCAGAGAGCGGCGCCTACGCTGCGCGAGGGTGCGGGTGTGAGCACATCACCCGCCCCAGTTCACCCGCGCGCCGCCCAAATAAGCAGCAGGCCGCGCACCCAAATGGAGGCCATAAGTTTGGAAGGACAAATGGCGAGCCAGGGACACCAAAATCCATGTCTGAAATTGCTTCCAAACATCTTCTAGCTGTCGTCGTAAAGAAAAACTTTTTATGCAATCTCACGAAAGGGAAAAACTGTTTGAAAAGACATTCATTCTGCTGCAATCGAGTAAAGGAAATCTGAACTTAGAGCACTAAAAAGATTAAGTAACTTCGGACTTTTGATCCTTAGCGCGTTATTTCAGGTGACCGAATGCAAGTTGATGATTGAACATTGCTTCTTAAAAGCATGTACGGTCATCGGAATGCGACATGCAGGGCATAAGAAGCGCAAATGCAGTATGTGCCAGTGAAATGAGCTAACAATTGAATCTCACGGAACTCTTTAGGCCTTTCAGAAATTTCACCATAGTAAAATCCCACTACATTCATTAAATCGAAGAAAAATTGTGAGAGAGGACTCCGTAACAAAAATTGATCGATCAGCTTCGGTTTGGTTTCTCTCCAACACAAGTTGAGACGAAGACAGAGCATGTGTTTCAAAGACTTGGTATATGTGCGTGTACGGAACCAGCAGAAATTCCAAGAGCCAAAACTAACGTACTTTTTAGCATGCAACTTGCTACAAAAAATTTACGCAGCTTATTGCGATCTAGTTATACGCAGCCAGCCGGAGAAATTTTCCCTCGCCACAAACGCACACAAAGATGTCTCTGCGTGTGAAAAGTAGCGCGCACAGAAATTAATCGCTAATTAAGGAATTTAAATCAGAAACATATAGACAATAGACTCGAGCTGGACACATTTTGCGCTGAACATGTTACAATATCCTAACTTGTGTGACATCTCTTTTGATCTGTCACGGTGCTTCATCACTTCGTACCTGTACCGCACATATTTGCTAGCTTCATGTTACTCTGCTGCCTCTGAGGAGTAAAACTATTCATATTCCAGAAATGTGTGCGTTGTCGCATACCATGAACAACCTATTGAATGCAGAGTTGCAACGAAAATATGTACATCTCTATGATGTTGGCTTAGCTGTGAACGATACTAAATTTTTTTACCGTATGTCTTATTTTCTAGATTCCACCTACGCTAGATCTTATTCTCTGGGCATAAAGAAGAGATTTCAATCGTCCCCTGATACTACATCATACGTTGTTACTAGCTCTAAAATTACAGCATACTTGAACTGTCACCTTGTGCTTCAAAACTTGAGCAGCAGGCGTGTCTGGCGCACACGCAATAGTAGTACAACGGTCTGCACGGGGGCATATGTGGCTAGGCAACGGCTCACTCAACATCCCACCACTCCAGCCACGCTCACTTCTGAGAAACAGAGCAGTTTGCTTGGCATGCAGCGGATAAAAACTCCTTCGCACCAGTAGCTCTGAGTTTCGGTCAAAAACTCATTGGTAGTTAACTGTAGAACATATTAAGATGGATGATGGTGAGGGACGAATCATCCAGTGAGGTTCGTACCTGACTCTACATTCGAAATAAAGTTGGCAGCTATTCTTTAACCCGAAGCAGCATCACTCTGCAACAAATCATTCAGGTGCATTATGGCCTGTCTCATGCCGCACACTCGAGCGTCCATAGCATTATTCGATCACCAATGATGGAAATCCCGCCACACGACCAACAGGGCGGAGCCGCAATAAAACTTTCAATAGAAACAACCACGCCTAGCGTTTACCGCGAGCGCGTGAATTACTACGAACGTTGATCGACGCGCGTCAATTATTTCAGCATGCATAACTGTATGTTATTCATCGCATTCTCTGATTGAACAGCACTTCAAAATTTCCCGCTCAAACCCAAAATAAGGCACATAACGTCACAGATGTCGAATAACATATCCTGTATTTTTGAGTACAGTACCAGTTGACTTTTGCACTGCAGAGGTTAAAGATATTCATCCTATTTTATATTCCACAAATCCATGAATAATTAAACACTTAATTATCGCGCTCAAGCGAGCAGAACGTTGGCTACAAAAGTGAAAACAAGAAGGAAAAAGAGCTAATAAGAAGGTACAGTTCCTTGACAGCCCTTGGCGACACATCCTATGTTAATGAAAAACTAAAAAATACATGACCATTTATGCAGGAGCGATCAGTGTCTAAACTCATACAGCGACTGTAAACTGAAGTTAAATTCCCTAAGAGGTAATACAAAATTATATAAACACATGAATAAAGTGAGGCAAAAAATACACACCGTAACTCAAAACAAGGCATGTAAAGATCGTCCTGCTGCTCCTACGCGACCGCACTTACTCACCACATGGGTGCGAGGCTCACGCAGAAATGAACATCGTACGAAAATTTGCCAGCGCGCGTCTCAGCGGTGCTGCGACACACGCAAGCCTAATTGAGCTTTTCTCTCTTCATGTGTGAATAGAGTAGCTCATATTTAGTTCAATGAGGTAATCAGAGCAGATGTTTAAAAAACATTCTCTCTGAAATTAATGCTATTTGACTTTAACAACAGTTTGACATTGGGGCAGAAATTAACTTCAATTACAAAACGCTGAACCGTAGACAACGATCAAAATACCAGCAAATTATGCCCAATTATGACTTTTGCATCAATCGGCAAGGCTAAGGAATTAAAGGAATGGTGTGCGCGGGCAGCACTCCGACACATGGAGGTATATAATTTAGGAAGCGGCGCACCAATGATGGGTAGATGAGCACCTGTCGAAGCCTTGAAAAGCTGGCACAGTCCGCTACAATTAATGGGATGAATCCATGAACGTCTTGATCATGCTCAGGCGTGAGCATACAGCACCACTCCGAACAGCACCACCAGCACCACCCCGAGCAGCACCACCAGCACCACCCCGAGCAGCAGCACCAGCACCACCCCGA
>JACJUY010000122.1:2457-22227 GCA_014220935.1 Platorchestia sp. MABIK | reverse complement strand
GCACCACCAGCACCACCCCGAGCAGCACCACCAGCACCACCTCGAGCAGCACCACCAGCACCATCCCGAACAGCACCACCAGCACCACCCAGAACAGCACCAGCACCACAGGAGTGCGGACGGCTGGCGCGGTCGATACGTAATTTCGAGCCACTCTACCCTCTCCTCCCAGCATCCCAGCGAGAGGAGCTGTTGCTTTCCGAGCCGGAGGTGGCCGCTGTGGTGTGGTGTGATGGTGGTGTCTTAATTAGCGATGTGGCCTACGGGTGAGATTATTGATGGTGTGGCGGATGGTGGTGTGATGATTGATTCAGTTCTTTCACAAGTGATGGCGCACTTGAGATGGTTTTTCTCTTCAAGGGTCAAAGAATTGACAATAGGTTCGGCTTAATTAAGTATGGCTCTCCTGTGCTAGCAGGACTGGAGCTCCCAGAGGGAGCCTGTTAAGCTTCCTCGGCTGCAGATACGCCTTCGGAACATCTGTCTTTCGTGCCTCCTGTACGCTTCTAAGTTTTCATATCTTTTTCGATTTATCTGAAATGTTTTCATCTTTTTCTTTAGTCACTCGTTTCTTTGCATATGGTATCCTGTGTGGGAACAAACCTTGTAAATAGATTCCTTGATTTCTGGTCTTGATGCTTTTTGATTAACAAACGGATTTTGTGATTTATGACTTTTTGGCGTACCTGCAAGTACGTTAACTCATTTTCTTCAGCCCACGACGCACAGTCCTCGGAGAAATTATTTTAGAACACTTACTTGATTATTTGAATATCTGTTTGATCTATTAAGGCACAATTTCCTAACAAACCTCTTTGAAAAACCCCGGTCTCTCTCGATCACGCAGGATAATATGCTTTCTGCATTTACCACGAGATGAACCGGCTTCATCGTCTTGTTTTAAACGTATATTTAATCTCAACATCGTACTGATATCCACTCTAGCTGTGTGGATATTTCGAATGGTTATTGCTCTCCAATGAAAACTAGTTTCTCACCCAATGCTGAAATATAAATTTCCTAGGCCGTGATTTTTTCTATTTCACAGAAAATTTACATTGGTAATCGTCTTGTAAAAGTTTGCTACTAATTGATGAAAATTAACAGGTGTTCATGCGTACAAATCTGCCACAAATCCCGAACGAAAGACGTTCCTCTGATGGTTACCTGACATTGCTAAAAAAAGCCATCACATTTTGCCATTGAATTCGTACTTTTGTTGAGACCATTCCCTTTTAGTTCCTAAATTTTGGGCTGAATAGTTTTCAAAATTAAAAAACAGTGCAAATAATAGCATTCTTCAGTCAACTTGTAGTAAGTTTTGCCTTCAAGCCTGAAACATCCATACTACGATTGTGAGCCAGAGCGATGCTTGTAAAGATAGTCTCGAGTATTCTTCACCAACTTACTAGCGTATGCATTCCGTTATAGGTGGCGAGAATGAAAAATATTTGATAATGACCATAAATCGTTTAATTACGTTAGTAGTTATATAAATCAAGATTGTTCTCAGATAAGTGTACGATGAGCATATTCTTCGACACAGGGATTGGTACCTCATAATTTTCCCTCTTCAATGTTTCAAATGCACAACAGACAAATGTACCTACCTATCCAATAATATCCATAATTCAAATGTATTTCGATCCGTGAGGAAGCGGAACCCGTATCACAGATACCATCAGCAAGTACTTCATGCTATACCAGTCGAAAGTTTCGATTATTAGAAGAAATAATTACGTGTATGTAAGAATGTATGTATAAACTTCTATGTTTGAATTTATACGAAAGCTAAGCTTGAACGATTCAAAGTGTTTGCGCAATTTCAACGTCTGAAAGATTGTCATTTATTCTGGACACTTATTTGTCAAAAAAGCAATTGCACACGAGTGTTTCCTCACAAGCGGGCGAAGTATTCAGTAATGGTTTTCTAATTCCTTTGAAAATCCATCTCAGATGCCTCCTCTCAAATTTACAGTATTTTTCTTCATTTCCAGCTCTGTCTCCTGTTGACTTCAGAGCTGACTGGAAAGGTTAGCCCTAAAATTGCATAGCGAGTGACACAGGGAGTTTTCTGGCGACACTCTGAAGCCGTGAACTGTTTCCGATGGGCTTCTCACTGAATGTGGGCATTAAGTCCCTGGTCGTTCCCGATCTCGTGCTGCGACAGAGTTGGGCTGCCATATCCAGCGGCGTGATGCCCGTCACTTCGAGCGTGCCGTCGTAGCCTGTCACGCTGCAACTTCCTTTCAGGAGTAAGGCGTTCCGACTTGGTAAGGTTAGCAATTGTTCACAGCACCCATTGGAAAGACATCTCCGAAGATTGATTGTGTCCCTTATTCTACTAACATCCTTAAAATAATTCTTCCATTTCAACACATTGTTGCCGCGGGGCTCCTATAATGTTCTGAAATCAAAATATCGGTCAGACTCAAAGGTTGAAATTGTAAAATTAGGTTAAGCGCACTTGCTTGTTTTGCTTCTTTTTATCGTGACCACATCCCACAGCAGCAGTAAACGTCGTCGATGTTTCATTTTTTACACGATCCGAATTTTATGCCAGTCTTCATGAGATTTACTGTTATAATTGCATAATTTCTTTACTAAGTGGTTTGATTTCAGCAATCGTGATCAAGTGATTCTATCGGTAAGCGTACTGAGTACAAGATTATAGCCGTATTTTCAAGGCAATCCTTTATCTCCACAGATTTGATTAGATTATTAGTTAGTTTAAGCCTCCCTATCCTCAACAAATGAGATCCAAAGAGAGGAAAGAAGAAGGCACCATTTAGTATGGAGTTAAGGGAACGTGGAATCTATGCAGAAAGGGCACAGAAACAGTAAGTGAGAGAGAAGTTCATGAAACAAGATCAAAGTTGAAGAAGAAAGTAGTAGGTGTTGAAAAAACAGGACAGCAGTGAACCGAAAAAAAGTTGGTCCGTAACAAAACAAAAACCTATGTTATTTTAACACAAAGAAAGCCTACCTAACCTTTAGCTCGGGCCCTCGCATTGCCCCTTGGGAGCGCTAATTCCCTTAGATACAATAGTTGTATCCCCCTGAGGGGCTTAATCTCCACATGATCAATGTCGTCGGTATTATTTCATGGTCATCTTCACCGTTTTCATTCCTCACACGCTCTTTCTTATTTACACTTACAAAGTAAATAAAAATATGGAGTACTTATTTCACTACTGAAATCGAAGAATGATAACTCACTATGTATTTCATAATGTTGAGAAAACCGTATGATTAGACATGATAGTAATAGTGGGTATCTTACGAGTCCATTTATGCGTCGGTTATGTAAAGAGGAGAGAGGCCAGATTAATTGAGACAGTTATCACTTAGTTTAATTGGAATAGAAGACCGAATTTTCGGCAAACTGGGCGAGCCTTTACTGAAAACTTTGTCCGCTTGAGAAGAAAAATTCGAATACGTTCATTTTTTAACAAACAAAAGTAACCAGAATAAACAACAATCTGTCTAGCATTGAAATTGTAAATACATTTTAAATTAAACATGAACTCGATCTATGCACTAAGCAGTATGTTAGCGTGTTCAGTTCCTATATGAATGTACTATGACAGCAGCTTTAAACAGTTTTTAAGCAGTTGATAAGGGATTTTTTTCAAAAACATGAGAAATTCTGTCTTGATTCTGCTAAACGTCACACTTCATGATTTATACTAAGTCTTTTTTTCTTCTTTGAGAACGACTCGCGCAATTTCATTGGGAAAATTAACTTTCTTGCAGTTAAAATATTGAATTTCGCAGTTATTCACGAAGTATTCTTTGAGTAACTCATCCAAAGAATCTCCTTCAGAGGGACACAAATCTTGTTTTTATGGGAATTAGCGCTCTATGGAGTAAGATGCAAGGTTCCGAGCTGAAATTAGGTGAATCTCATTTTTGCTGCAATAGTTTTGTTTTGTTCTGTTGACGAAATTTTTTTCTATGCACAGGAGCCTTTCTTTCAGCACCTATTACGTTCTTCTTAAACTTTTACCTTCTTTTATAAAATCATTTCGATTTTGTTTCTATGCGCAGGATGTAGGGACCCCACCTTACGCATGGATTCCTTATTCTATTAAATCCCCTACGTAATTGTGTTTTTTTTTATCTCAAGCTTGTTCTGATAGGAGAGGTATAAACCAACGAATAATCTAAAAAGAAAAGCTTGAAATTTGAGGAGTTCGGGATAACTTAATTTGGCACAGGAGAATTGGGTATCTTATATATATATTAAGTATGGAAAATAATATCTTTAGATGACCACCGTTATTGTTCACACAAATACGTGCTCTTTAAATATTTTTATTCATTATTTTACCCAAAACTTGTGAAGCTCTTGTCAGCAGCTGAATTTTATTAGCAAGAGATGTTGACTTTTTTTAAGCAAATTTTATTGTGTCGTCTGAGACATTCCTACCTGTGTTAAACGTTTCATCATCGAAATGGAAAACTGAGAAGAAACAATTATTGAAAAAGTTACACTGTGGCTCCATTGCGAACGGCTCGCAGTCTTCCACAGCGTTTGTTGTGGATACGGATAGTGCTTGGAGACCGTAACTTTTGTGCTGTTTTCATGAAGACTTCATCGATCACCAAAACTATTTCACAAAGATGGTAATTAACCAAGCATAATCATTTTCATTTCAACGAAATGAAGGGTTACCTAACCCATCGTTCGGAGTCTCTCATCTTCCCTAGATAGTGTTAATTCCCATAGATACAAGTGTTGTATCCTCCATCTCAGGGAAGGATTGTGGATAATTAACGATTTCATTTGTAAAAACTGCTGGCATTTATTTGAAGAATAGATAATACGTGTTTTTATACACGAAAATGAGTAAGGTTTAGAAGTCGAATCCAAAAATAGCATCATAAATAGTTTTCAAAGTACACAATCCCAATAATGATATGGTGAGTTTCTAAACAATACCACAATATTTCAGGACTCTTACCGTGACGCCATTCGGCAATATAATAGCGCTTCACAATGTTCAGATTATTTTATGTCTTGACTACTGTAGAGCATTTCTGCACTGAGTCAAAGTTTCAAAGACAACGAAAACTCAGAAGATCAGAAATGTGACGTCCCTTGCTAGATATTCTGAAAAAACCGCTTCGCATGTTTTGGATTTGGAAATTGATACTTACTTATACATATGAATTCTGAATTAATGTTGCAAAATAATGGACAGTAGATCTAAAACAAGAAAGGGACTTTTAAACGGCAGTGCATACCAAGTTTTTTTACAAGCTTAGCAAGGATGACAGAAATTTCAAGGCATCCGGGCATTAAAAATGAAAGGAGTTCCAAGGAAGAAGTCATTTTTCAAGATTTAACTATGAGGCTTCGGGAAGTAATTAACTAAAAGTCTCCGCAGTTGTTCAGAAGCAGTACCGAACGAATTTCTCCCCTGAGAACCTAGGCTGAACATCGACCGCTACAACAATGTTGTGGGTGAGGCTGTGTAGACCTGGACAGACAATATACATGCACCTGCTAAGATGTTAGCCAAAGGATTTCGTAGCAAATTATCCTACGCCCTGCCACACTAGTCGCAAGACTCAGGTCTAACTGTCCAAGAAATTTGTCCTCACAACACTTGACCATTCATTTAGTCTCGTACTTAACTTCCCCACAATCCTCATCACTCCTTAACGAGCCACGAGAGACGAACAGATCTAGCAGCAACATGGAAGAGCTGACGGTGAGGAGCCCCAATCTACGTGGAGAATGTTACCAGCAGAAGCAGGTTCCGTGCGTGAGGTTAACGTCTCATGTAGGAAGCCATCTTACGAATCTTGAATGCTGAATTTGCATCCCGAAACCGATCATGTGTACAATTACCGTCTCCGCTGTGTACAATATGATATCTTTTCCATTCTTACGCTACTTTTCGTAGTCGCTTTAGTGTTTCTATCCTACTGTGTATCTATTTCCACTTTAAGAAATTTTCTAAACTCAATTATACCAAAGGAATTTTGATTCTATTTATTGCTAAAATGTTGAAGGGCCAGTAATATGAGGAAATGATAGTATGGGTAAATGGCACTAGAAAACTACTCGGCAACAAACGTCGTGAACAACACTTGACAAAAACACGACACTTGACACCTGGCTGCTCGTGCACCACAGGGCGTCCTAATTAGCAAACTGCAATGAGGGTCTCAAGACCTCAGCACTGAAGTAATGGGGAATTGACCAAATTGTGGTCTGGATACTTGGTTGTACGACTGAGTATTTCCATGCCTCAAATATCAAATTTTGCCTTCTCGTGGTGATATTTCATTAGAAAAAGAGCTAAATTTGATCATTTTGTCCAGAAAAAAGCCTAACTGGCAACCGTGGCTGGAGGACGCGGGTCGGACGCTATCTGCAGGCGGGTGACACTTCTTAATTAGCGCCTGACACCTGCGCACAACGCTCTCGATATGGCAACACCTGCGCAGCCCTGCTCCTCGTGACACTCAAATTACAGAACAATACCAGTACGCACAGCGCGTTTACTTCAAGCGAAAAATTCCCTCCACAATTTAAGTAGCCTTCGCACTTTCCTCATTTGCTTCGACACGTGTACCAAATGCCCCTCCCAAAGATTATTCAAAGAGTAAATTATGATCCATTAGTCTAGATTGAGTTGAGATTAGCTTTTTAGTTAGTTTAAACCGCCCTATCCGCCACAAAGGCGATCGAAAGAGAGGAAGGAGGAAGGCACCATATAGCATGGGGTTAAGGGAACGCGGAATCTGTGCAGAAAGGGCACAGAAACATTAAGTTGAGAAAATAAATTATGAAACAAGATCAACGTTGAAGAAAAAAGTAGTAGGTGCTGAAAAACAGGATGGCAGTGAACCGAAAATGGTGGTCCTTAACATAACAAAAACATTTTACTTCATCAAAAAGAAGGCCTACCTTAACTCTCAGCTTGGGCCCTCACACATTTTCCCCCTGGGTGTGCTAATTTCCATAGATCCAGATTGAGTTGAGAGTAAAGAACGTATATGATGGCAGTAAAGCCCGCCACGACGCGGTTCGAGTCAAAATCGTAGCTTTGAAGCATGAATGGCATCGCCGTTGCTCTTTCCAGCTATTCTCTGCGGACATACGCTGTCCCTTAGAAGTTGGATTAATTTCACTACACGGTCATTAAACGGCCATTTCTTATTCGCCACATTGATTTGGAATGAAATTTTTCTCAATGCATTGAGTTCACAAAGGTTCAATAATGCAACATTTCAAGGTTTAGCCTCAGTCTTCGCTCAGCGAAAGCGATTCTCCAAGAAATTCAATAAAGTCTACCGCAAAGGCGTAAAATTCCAGTTTTGTTTAGTACACCATCACGCCAGCGAAATAGAGTGACGAATCTCAGTGAGAGACGAAAAGGTGAAATGAGAATGAAAAATCATTACGACATTCCAGCTCGAGGTCAGAATACTCCATCAGAAGGAGAAGTAGCACATTGGAGATTAAGTCTACTTAACTATAAATCTCATCCCACAATTAATTCCCGCAACATCTGTTACTCATTTTGTGGTAGGTATAGGTAGATTAACATCGATAAGAACTGGTTCGTCAAGGTACAAAGATGAGGGCACACTATTAACAGCTCTCCGTGAAAGTAGCTCAGAAATTATTAACAGTTTCCCGTGAAAGTAGCTCAGAAACTATGAACAGTTCTTCGTGAAAGTAGCTCAGAAACTATGAACAGTTCTTCGTGAAAGTAGCTCAAAAGCTCTACAATACCCCGAAGTGCGCTTCGTCTCCAAGATGCGCTCACATATAAGCCTGCAAGCAGCCTCTTTGCATACTTATAATATATCGCAGAGTGGGCCGGATGTAAATCAAACTCCTACAAATAAGAGGACTATCGTAATAATAGCCAGGGTTCTTCGCTCAATCAGGGTACCACAATGCAACTCAACTGGGAATAGCACTGCATAAAAAAATGTCAGTGTCTATTTAGCGCAGCCCGCTACGCTGATAAAAATAATTAATGCGTCTCATAGAAGCACAGACGTGACGTGAGAAAGAAAGAAATCAACAGAGCTGGGCTCTTAACTGTTGATCGGCTAATCGTTAGTTAACGAAGTTAATATTGACGTTACCAATTTAACTTTCAAGTTAAATTTGAAAATCGTCAATGGAAATGTAATTTTTGTTTCATTTCTCTTCTGTTGACTAAAATCCGTTAACCCTATACATGAATTAACAAAGCAAGAAAATTTAAAAAAAATTTTTTTCGGGTTATGAATTCAGATGAAGAGTTCTATCATATTTCAAATCATCCCATCTAAAAAATGAACAATTCAAATGATAAAAAAAAGCAATCAGACGATTAATGATATGGTTGACGATGTATGCATTATCACTACCACCTAATGGAGAAATAAATAAAATCAGGTTTAGGACAGACGGATTAATTTTTTGATCGCCCTATTGTCTTCAAACAAGAAAAAAAGATTAGATTAGAAGACGAACGGAGTAGAAAAAAATTACACCCTAACCTACACAGTTACATTTCAATAAAAAATGAGTGTCTCTAAAATTTAGTGATCCAGAGCAAGAGTATTTTAGTGGTAGACAAACGTAGAGTTTCATAAAACTGGGCTACTGGTTAACACGACGCTTGAGTTCAAATGTAAGTTTGCGTCGCCCTTCACCACAAGTTTCGCTTAAATTGATTGATTGTAACTTAGTTTTAGCCTCCATCACCAAAACAAAGATGTAGCAAAGGGAACGCCAAATCTTTGCACAATGAGTGTTCTCGCACATGATACCCTGCGCAGAGAAACAGTAGGTTAAAAGTTGAAGGAGAAAGTCAAAGACGCTGAAAACAAACAGAAGTGAACAGCAAAAAGACGATCCTTAACAAAACAAAAACAAAAAGAAGGAAAACCCATCTTTCAGCTCGAGACGTTACATTTCTTCCTGAGAGTGCTTTTCTCGTAGATACAAAAGTTGTATCCCCCTGAGAGGTGTTTCGCATTATCTCGTTAGAAAAGCGCAACACCAATATCGTTAGAGTGAGAGAAACCACGGAGGGTGAGGTCGAGGAAGCTATGAAGCAACAACACATGGGCGAAGTTAGCAACAACGGCGGAGGCAGCGCCAACGAAGAGGATAACTTCATCATAGGCAGCACGCAACCGAGGGAGATAAGGCACATAGAACATTGATCTGGAAAGAACAAGGCCTAGCACTCGGTAAAGACCTGGCTGGAGACTAACTCGAAGGACATGCTCACGGATGCACCGTTTGAGCGTTGTTTTCACGAGGAAAAATATCTCTCAGGCCATTGTGTCCTCTCTGTCTGACGAAAATTTCAAGATTCTCTATACACAAAGATAAAATCTTTGTGTATAGAGAAATATACCTCTGTGGAATAAAATTGAGGAAGAAATGTAGAGAAAAATTAAATGATGTCAACATCGTGCATCAATTGTTTTTATTTCTGCTACTTAATCAATGTCTTTTTGTTCATAACTTCCACAGGCTTTTTTTACAGCGAACTTTGAAGATGTACATAAATTTGATGATGTTTTAAAGCCTTGACAAGAATGAAGAAGGATTATTTTATTGCTGTGGTGTATTTATATAGGTGTTTAGGTAGTTTCCAAGTATTATTAACAAATTTGGACTACAATTTAAACAATTTAATTACCACAAATGATTCAGCAATAGATTGTATCTTAAGTCTGGTACAATGAACACATTTGAGCATAGCTACTTGTGGGTCACAATAAGTTCAGCGACTTCTAGGGCATCCTATCATCAAAAGCTATTTTAAAGTGTAGAGTTATGTTTAACCTAATTTACTTAACCTAGGGGCGTACAAGACTGGTCATGTTTCGATGCTTAATGTGTCAACAAGAAAAAAAATAGTTTATATGAGCTAGATGGGAATAGTATATTCAAGCAAAACGATTAGGAGCACGAGATCTATACTATTAATCATGACAGTTTACCTTATCAAGATAAGACGTATAACAAATGAAAAAAAAAAATTGGCTTGAATTACCTTATTTGATTTATATTTTGATAGGAAGAGGGATTCAAGATTTGTTTTGAAAGCTTTGTAAGAACTTTTTACACGGATCCCAGCAGGGATTGCATTCCAATTCTTAGTTCCAATGAAGAGGATACTGTGTTGTTACCGAGATTTTGAATAATAAGGAAGTGTGAAGTTAATTACTTCTATTTCGTGTTAAATGATCATGATGGCCAGTTTGAGCAGTTAATAATTGTTTCAGTTTATCATTATTATTATAATTATTATTATTCAGAGTGTTTTTTTTTTACTTTGAACAAACTTCGAACTTAGGTACAAAAACTCAAAACAAATCGATTTTCATTAATGACAAAATGTCCAAAACTCATTAGTTTTCGAGTTATAGTTACTTGAAGAAAATTAGAACTTCAAGTAGGATTGCACGCGCGCACCATTTTTAGCGCTACCTTTGATAGTTAAAGAGGTTTTTGGGCCCCACTAATGTAGTATTTTTGTAATTTCACAATGAAATTTGCGTGTACACGTTTTACAAATAAGAATAAATTGTCCTAAATGAGTAATTATCAATTATTATCATGTAAGCTAACCATTAATCATTAAGCATTGCAGGACACAGGTAAAAAACATGATCAATACAAACTTAAATGTAAGAACTTTAACGCAAGAACAAACTTGAATACAGTTTTATTACAACAGTTACTCGAAATGGACTCCATGAACTTCAACACATTTACGACATCTAACAGCCAGTGAGCGCCTTACAGATTGAGGGAATGCTGGGCACGGCCATCATTTAGGACAATTTATTCTTATTTGTAAAACGTGTACACGCAAATTTCATTGTTAAATTACAAAAATACTACATTAGTGGGGCCCAAAAACCTCTTTAACTATCAAAGGTAGCGCTAAAAATGGTGCGCGCGTGCAATCCTACTTGAAGTTCTAATTTTCTTCAAGTAACTATAACTCGAAAACTAATGAGTTTTGGACATTTTGTCATTCATGAAAATCGATTTATTTTGAGTTTTTGTACCTAAGTTCGAGGTATGTTCAAAGTAAAAAAAAACACCCTGTATAAGAAACTTTTAGCCTCCCTTTACCACGACAAAGATGTTCAAAGAGAGGAAGGCGGAAGCGAGGGAGACGTCCCAATTAAGAAGGAAAGATAAAACCCATCAAAATACAGAAAAGGCAACAAATACTTCAAAAATGCTCGTTCAGCTTTGAGAAGCTAGAGTCTTATTTGAAAGAAAAGATTGTCATTTTTATCTAGAAAAATCCAGAGATCCAGCAGCAATCACAACACAGCAAATACACATGAAAAGAAAGAACAATCTGGTACACTCGTCTCCTACACATCCTACGGAGAGCGTTAAATTTTCAGAACAGATACGATGACGAACAATAATTTCCAGTGAATTTTGTGCACTTAATGAACGCTTCCGCTACGGGCGAGGGGTACGATAGAAAATGACGATTTGCCACTTGTTTCAACGGTAGACATCGAGTGAGAATTCGACCATTCGAAATTCTTTTGTAGCTTATTGATCAGAAAATATCAATTTTAAATCAAATAAATCAAGAAATGGGGTCAGAAAGAGCGATAAAATAAATAGTTCACCGACGTTGACGCATCTCGGTATTTTATTCTATTCCATTCAGGGGAATGTGTATGATTTTGAGTCACTAAAACTGAAGTTGCCTAAACGGAGGAAAACGCAATTTCAACCGTGTGAGCACGTCCCGCAGTCTTTAATAGATCTTCCGGGTTAATTCCACAGTCTAGATTACATTTTATAAGCCTATAATGGAGCTTAGATTCGAATTTTTGGCACTGTACAAAGGTTTCATTGAAGTTTTCAAAGCATCATGTAGTCCATATTAAATATTCTAATTTAAAATATATTCTAATTAAATATTCTAATTGTTCGCGGAAAAAAATCCATGAACACTCACAAGCCCCACGTTAAATTCGTTAGTAACATTTTAACATGTTATTCAAGATCTAAAAGAACATTTGACATATTCAACGAGAACTGAAGAGAATCCCCGCACCAAAATGAAAAGTGATGAGTTTAAAATTATTACGCAACTAAATAGGCTTCTGTCAGAATCCCTGCAACACATTTCGGACTCAGAATGGATATTTTGAGCAGATTACAGGGCCGTAGATTAGACGGAGATCAGACCGCGCCTCGCTAGCAGCCAGTCAAAATCGCAGTCACACTCACAGAAGTTAGCGGAAGAAGCTACTGATTAATTTTCCCGTCTCCTGACAACACAAGGTGACTGAGGAGGGCTGATTTTGAACCGATTTACGCAGCAGTAGCCGGTACTCCTGTTAACATGAATGCTTCAAGTCGAGCTATAAGCTTGCGCTGCCAGTCGGAGCTTTGCGAAGATTTATATGGTTTAAAATAAAGTCCCATATTTTCATTAGAACCCGTCCGCCTAGAAATCTCATTGCGGGCAAAATAAGCACGTAAAATAACGTTTACCCGTTAAAAATCCATGTTATTTTTGCCATCCCGTCAAATAGATCTGTTCACAAAGCGTTGTCAAGGTTTTTTGAAATATAAATAAACTTTTCAATACTTGATAAGCAGTTATTTCTGACTGCATTCACTTCTTGATAAAGAAATAGCGCTGGCAAACAAGATTTCTTCAAAAACTGAAATGTACTAATTAAAATCTCAATACAAAGATGATTCGTGAGGTCTGAGGTGAGTCAGTAAATTTTCGTTCCTGACAATTTTCAAGCACAGGTTATAAAGGCCACGTAATAATAAAAACCAGGGAGGAGTCAGTTCGATAGGAAAACCAATAAATAACTTCCTGCAACTTGTTTTTCTAGCTAATCTGGCAGATCTGTCAGGAAACTTTCGTGTCCCCTGAGCACAATATGGAGACTCAAAAAATACAGAGAAATCTTACATTCAAACAGTAGTCGTATGAAAGTTAACTAAATCTAAGAATGTGAAACCCAAAAAATTTAGCTATTTTCTTCTTGAGAAGACATCATTTTCATTCTTAGGAATATACTTTGATTTGAAATGACTTTGTGCTCGCTCCATCAATTTACACAGACCTCACGCAAATCCCATCGAAAAACAAAACGTATACGTATTAAATTAAAAATTAATTAAATTATGAATTAGAATCTTTGTCTTACTAGGGTACAGTTTGTAACCTAGTAACACAAAGAAGTATCGCTAATAAAAGGATTGAAGTGACGTAGGCTGCAAACGCACGGAAAATAAATGATTTAATGATAATTATCCTCCAGTGAGATATTGGAGTAGGAAAATGAAACAAACGTTATAGTGCGCATGAACGAGCGAGCGAGGCCTGGGCCCGTAATTTACTAACGTACAAAATCTTCGAATACTGGAGAGCGGCAAAAGGAGCATCGTTCTTCATGGCCACTAGAAATTGCTGCCTGGCGCCTCCCAGAGGCGCATGAGATAAAAAGGCTTTGCATTTTTGTGCTCTGTTTGCCGATATGCGATATTGTTCTAGAGCTTCGTAGCTTTCGCGCTTCGAGCCAGAAGGAATGCAGCCGACAAGCGAGTTCCCAAAAATG
This sequence comes from Platorchestia sp. MABIK, assembly GCA_014220935.1. Lineage (NCBI taxonomy): Eukaryota > Metazoa > Arthropoda > Malacostraca > Amphipoda > Talitridae > Platorchestia > Platorchestia sp. MABIK. Next base: position 8,622 of record JACJUY010000122.1, on the reverse strand, counting down.
CTAAGAATAATTTTCAAATTTTGATGCAAGGCTATTTCTCAAGGTGGATTTGTCCATCCTGGAAACGTTAGTCGAGCTACAGTAAAATGGTTTAAAATTAAAGCAATAACGCCAGAAACAACTTTGCTGCACAACTCGTCAGCAACATCGGTAAAATGTTGCACTTTGCTGTTGTCGGTGGAATTTTTAGCAATTTTTGTGACGAGTGGCTTCAAATAAAACCACTTTTGGGGCCTTTGAGAGTAGCTCACGCTAACGGCAAAATTTAGAGTCCAGTTATACACATTTTCGGTAGTATTAAAAGTCTGTTTCAGACTGAATGGGCTTAAGCTGTACATGCGGTCACACGTGAGGTCATGGCTAATAGCTGACGTGAGAGGAAAATGGCACATGTTAAGGGAGCGATGAGTGAGCGTGACGGAGAAGGCAACGCGAGTTCCTTCCATCGATAATTTTACTACATATTGCCCATTAGTCTTTCACAATCTTCATCGGCTAGTTTCAATGATATTGAATAGAAGTAATATGCATTGGATATGAACTCTCCTCTCAGGGGACATATGATATGCAATAGGTTTCGATAAGTTAAGTCTGTCTGTCGTATGAAAAATGAGGACTGACAACCCCAGAGCGTAAATTGTTTGGCTACCTCAGTTAGAGACAAGCCTGTTTAACTTTCTTCTTTCGTACTCAGTTTGCTTCTCTCACTGTTCATGCTTTCTTTGCTATCTCTTCCTCTTTCTGCCTAACTTGTTTCTGTACTCTGGGTACCAAACGTAGGAAAACACGTTGAGTAAAGATTTCCCGTTTTCTACAGTTCATACTAAGTGATCTCTTCTCCCCTCTCTCTTGAGGTCGCCTCCATAGGACTCAGAAGTCTTGAATTAACATTGTAAAAATATTGATGAAAAATTTATTGGTAACAATGATAATTATAATAATGAGGATAGATTAGAGAAGTTACCATAAGCCTCCCAAATCGCAACAAAAATTGAGAGGAAAGGTGAAGGGACGGGGAATCTATACACGATGTGTCTCACACAAGATCACCTGGGCATAGAAACATTATGTTGAGAAGGAAGGCTCTAAAACAAATTAAAAAACAGATGAAGAATGTCGAAGTTGTTGAAAAACAGGACAGCATTGGACCGAAAAAGATGGTTCCAAGCAAAACAAAAAATCCAATCTATTTCAACAAAAAAGTCATTCCTAACTCTCAGCTGGGAATCCCTCATTTCCCCTCCCACCCCCCCCCCTCCCCTCCCTGGGAGTGCTAATTCCCATTGATGCGATGTGGGAATAATAATGATAGGTTAAAATAATGATAATAATGAATATAAAATAGTCATAATAATGATTTATGGGAATAATAATGATAGTATATAAACTTCACGAAGAGGTGCGGTCCTCTATCACTATTATAAAAGGAGTCGCGTTCGTCCGTCCGTCTGTGTGTCACACCCACCAGCCGAAAGTGTGTGATGAACGAATCTGTGATACCAGCTTCATCAACTCCACAATTATTTTCGGTACATTAACCCAGCAGATTCAGAGTCGGAATGAACATCACGTGTATTGGTAGGTTAGATTAGTTTGTATAGAATATCAGCAGTTGAGACTGATGCAAGTATAGAAAATGTATAAGATTGCATAGATAGTTGTAGGAAAGCCATGTTAAAGCTCAGTTGGTCTGCCACTTTATCACGCTGTCAAGCAAGCTTCATGATCATTTATGATATTAGTTTCACCAGTGCGCAAGATTAAGAGTATTTTAATCGCGGGTTCTGTTGGGTTGGATATATTTGTTTTTGATCCACATTTGAAGTATATTTGTTAGGAAATTATCGATTCCAGTCATTTATGACGGATCGCGTACACCAAAAAAAACCTACACCTAGACCTTCTCGCAGCGCCAGCGGCGTAACATCACCTCCTCCCCTCCCCCCTTTTAAAAAAAACAGGGGTGTACTAGTTAACTATAGTAGGTCGATTGATTATAGATTAGTTTTAGCCTCCTTTTACTCCAACAAAAATGTTCAAAGAGAGGAAGGATGAAGATACCATTTAGTGTGCAGTTAAAGGAACGCGGAATCTATACACAAGGTGAGTTCCCACACAGGATCCCGCGCGCATAGGAACAGTCAGTTAAGGAAGTTCAGGAAACAAGATAAAAATTGAAGAAGAAAGTCAGAGGTGCTGAAAAGCAGGACAGTAGTGAACCAAAAAAAGATGGTCCATATAACTGAAACATTAGATTTCAACAAAAAGTACACGTACCTATCTCTCAGCTCAGGACCTCACATTTTTCCTTTTCTATGATAGTCAAAATGACTATCTGTTGAAAGGTTGAAGAGAATTCAAGAAGACATTGAAAAGCGACAAGCGGCATAGCGATAGGACAGGAAATGAAGTTGGAAATCAATTTTCAAACTTAGTCGCGAAGCGGCTCAATACTCCACGGCCTGAGTCAGCGAAGAGGCTTAGTACGAAGGTACTTCTCGCAGGCAACAGAGAGGAGTTAATTCCGGATTTGCAAGGCTAGTCTCCTTTGGACCACAACAGAACACCTGCACGGAGCGTGGCCGCGTCTCTATTTGTGCCGTAGCCCGGTTGGTTCGCTATTCAAAGCTAAGATTTAACGTAAACGTGACACAGAATCTCAATTCTTCTGTGAGGGAGTAACCAATACAAATTTCGAAAATAGAATATGACGTCGTCAAGAAATACAGTAAAGCTAATTTGATATTCTTTCAAAAGCAATCCAATAGCTTCGGTAAGAACAAGCTGTTTTCCGTCATGAAGGTAGCAGAAACTTAGTTTAACTGGACTTTTTCTAACTGAAGAGTATGAAAATTATGAAAATCTTTCACAGTTCTCGGGAAAAATTAGAATCGAGTAGCTCTCAGATGTAGATTAACATAAAATTGTGGGAGGAAAATTTCTCCACTCGAATTTTTGTTCCGCATTGAAATCTTGAATTCCTTACCATTCTCAAAATCCATTCATAATTTTTACACAATTTTTACTTTGTTTCCACCAAATTTCAACCTTCAAAATTGATCACGATGCCTTTTATCTTTGCTAAATACTTAAATTCGCCTCGGTAACCCTTATATTTAACTGTGAGTACAAGTACATCTTGTCTCATACAAAAACTTATAGAATGACAGCTTCACAAAATGTGATATTAAAATTTGTCACTACTGAAAGTTTGCACATCACGTTTTGTTTGGCTACAGAAAATCGAAAATAGAAGATAATAAAATAGAAAGTATAAACGATAAAGAAATATGACATCCATAAAATAGCTAAAAATACTGAAACAGCGAAACAAAACATAATTTTTTGCCGAGTCACTGACAATAAATAGTAGTGATGTTTATAGCAAGGTTCCATACACGAATTAAAAATGAAAATGATCATGATACTGAAATCCTAACATAAAAATCCGTAGATTTTACTCCAGGGTGAGACATAAAAACACTCCTTTAACCTATGATTAAGATGACACGTCCACATTTGAGATGCTGTGAAAACAATTTTCCAAATAAAATTAGGAGATTTCGTACTTGTGGCCCATTATTCGAAAACAACTGTAGTGTCAGCAAAAAATTAAAATGTTACGGATTTTCAACTGAAAATTAACGATAGACTCCTGCCCTTGAATTTCTCTTGAACAAACAGAGTAAATGAAGTTCACATTTGCTCTGTTCACCACAAAAAGCATCCTTTTAGCGTTTCTGTTTACCTCGGATCGAATGTGGACACGTTACTAGCGCGACGATCTTGGACACATCCGCGATCAACTGAAATGTGTATTCGTCCCTGAACACCACCACCAGTGTTGCTGTAATGTCGAAATCAAGTGGTTTCTTCTCTGTAGCCTCAGTCGACAGAATTTTCTTGACACGAGGCCTCCTTGTTGTTTCCAGTTTTTTCCGATAATCACCGATTGTTTCCAGTGTTTAAGGTGAGCAAGATATTTTTCCTTCAGACCATCGGCTGTAATGGCCAAATCTGATATCACTTCTCGTTTTAGGGCCTTGTATGCGAGAGCAGAAATCTTCTTTAAGCCCTAAAGCCTGGCTTTCTCGGACGCGTACCTCAAGGCGGACTCGAGGGAGCACGGTAGTCGCATCTCCACGTTGTATTTGGCCATCAATGCCACTCGCAGGTTTCCGACCACATATAGCATTGACATTTCTAATTGTTAGAGAGTGAAGAGCCAAATCTTTTCCAGCACAGAAAGTTTGATACCACTTATTCTGACAACTAGAAGGCGAGTTGTAATGGTCGATGAGAAATTTCAAAACGGGAGCATTGATGAGCAGCGTATAGGAAGTCCCTTTCACAGAGCTCAAGCAGCTCACGGAAGCGTAATGTACTGAACAGCAGAGTGAGGCTGGCTCTATAGCACCATAACTAGCTCGCTCTATCAATTTCCTTACGGAGAGTACGATGAAGTGACCTATATTCACCAAACTGCATGAATAGATTCATGTACTGAGGAAATTTTTACACTTTTTTGTGGTCACTGAGCAAGCGAAAATCTCTCATACAATTGCTAGGCGATTGAGATTTTCACTCTTACGTAGTGGTTCAACTGTCTACTTTGAGTATATCTTTCTGATGGATTTAATTACTTCAGATTTCTAAGCCATCCGTTGAATTAAAACAACGTTAGCACTTGTTAATTATTGAGAGGGTTTCCCACGTGTAATACCGTGAAAATGCAGTTTAAAGCTTAGAGAACCGTTGTGCTGGTAACTGTTTGTTTTTAATTTCCCTATGAAGCCGGTCTCTACGATGATAAAAATCATTAACAGTGGAAGTTTGAGAGTGTAGAAATAAACACACGTCAGTGAGAAACTTACTTCGTAAACTCCAGTCTCTTTCACGACTATTAGCAGGATTGTTCAAAGTTTAACGGAAGCGAAACGGAAGTGCATCATGCTTAAGTAACAGTTTCGAACAAGTTAGAAGTGCGGCCCAAACATTGGTCCTAAAGATAACCTATTTTATTCAAGTTAATTCGGCGAAGAACAGCATCAGAGATGTTATATTTTTGGCAGCTACATTTCTGGAAGCGCAGGGAAAAAAGCATATTAAGGGTTACGTAAACGTTAAAAAAATACTCTTCCCTTGTGGGACTTGGTGTTTCGAAACTTGACAAACAAATGTATTGTTGAAATAAAAGGAAGATTTACTTGGGACAAATTTTCCGTTTCCTCCACAGGCAAGGAAAGAACGGCTAATAAAGAAAAAATAATGGGATATTTGACAGCAAAATTTGTGCCAGGATTTTGACCTCGACAAAAACCGATTTTAACATGCCAGCATGCGTTTCATTAAAATTTGACGAGATGGTTAGAAAAATTGAATTAAAAAAGATTCAGAGATTTTCGGATGACCAACTTTTTGGCATAAGTTACTAACATTTCTCAGTATAAATTAAAAAAAATGATGGAAAAAAATGCTCTATTTTCCAAAAGGGAATTGCATCACGAATCCACCTATGACGCCTTCTTATGTTCAAAACTATGGGAGAAATTCTGTCCTGAAATTAGGAGAAGGGCGGTTCAAACCAGAACGATGACAACTACGCACCAGCATTTTCTCCTTAAAAGATAAGAATGCCATTGAGCTCCTCACGTTCAAACAGACACACACAGAATGCAGCTAAATTAATCGGAGCACACTGCCAGCAAGTCGCAACGTGACCGCATTGATCTAAGCGAGCGGAGAAGTGTCAATACATTCGGCACACGCGCTGCCTTCCTCAAGCGCCTCACAATCCCAGCGGTTACTAAAAGCCTCAGCGGTTCGCTCTATTATTGTGAAATTCTTGAAGAAACTTAGATGTCATTTCTGTGCGATTGAAACTAAAAATCGAAAATTTTATTTTCTTTTGGCGCTGGCGATACCTTCAACACGTTGACTGGCGTAACCCACCGGTGGTCACTAAGGGAATTTCCAGAATATGGCTAAAACGGGGGTCACAAAATTTCACAAATTCTAACTCAAAACCAAACGGAGGTCCAGAACTAACGAAGTTGGTCATTTTCAACGCTGAGTGCTAAAATTGGCTTTAATTTGAGTTCTACATTGAACTTCAGTTCTACATTGAACTTCAGTTCTACATTGAACTTCAGTTCTACATTGAAC